>CM034358.1:2663674-2788016 GCA_019925275.1 Mytilus edulis | reverse complement strand
CAATAGGTAAACAGTAGGTAAACAAAACAAATACCTATGAATATTATATATCTCCTCAAAAGAGGCGTGTTTTGTGAAACATTGTTGGCTTTGTCGGATTGTTTTTAACTATGAATGTCCCTCTGGTATCTTACACCCCTCTTTTGTGAAAAAACAACATATCCTTTAGCTAAAGCTCATTCTTATATTTTAGTTACATTGCACATGTCAATATCTCAATTTAAGGTATTTTGTAATTATATACAGTCCGCCAAAAGTTAAGCACCACCGAAATATAACTGGCAATATTTGTATAACTATTGCGAAGAAAATATTAATGTTTGGTGTTATGAATTACCTTCAACATGCCCTTAGAAAATCCATTACGACCAAAAAGATTGAACTCCCATAAAACAGTCAAGCAACCTCTTATCAAAGTTCATCTGTGCGTTTTCAAATACACTGTTTCTCCAGGTGGTCGTATTAGTGTTCGTACATTGGTCAGTCGACTTCTCAGAGGCAACCAAAGAGCAAGTCTTGGTGTATAGATACCTGTACTTACAGGTAGGCACTCTACCTTCAGGTTTTAATGGGATAATGACTATCTATGCTTGCACATAAGAAACTTAAATTCTGTTTCTGAATTTTGTAATTTACACTATTTCTATGAACGGAAAACATACAAGCATAGAACCTTCATAAGTGACTAAAATTACATTTCTGGTTTGTTTATGGTATACATAAGCAAAATTGCTATATGATTTTTTCTTTTTTTCGTGGAATAATTGATTTTTTAAATTTGAAAAAAAATCTATGCAATAAAAATAGGTGGTGCTTAACTTTTGGCGGACTGTATATAAGAGTTTGAAGCCCATATTTTATGTGTAAGATAACATTAAAAAAATAAATATTCTAATGAAAGACGACAACATCAAACTTCACCATTCTAAAGTAGACAATACAATTATAGAATATTCACATAACAGTCACAAGGAAAAGTATCAAAGGTCTTTAATTATTCTTTGTTTCTGACATGTAAAAATGATAAAGTGAATATTTTCAAAATAACACCTGAATAAGATAATTAAAGGTTTACACAAACAGTTTAATGAAAAAACCACTATAGCTTGTATAGGTTGCACTTCTGTAAATACAGACATATCATATCCCATTGAAACTCTTTTTATTTAGATGCATTGTGGTTTTAAACTAAGATTAAACTTATACTAAAATTCTATGCTATTCCTCCCGTCACTTTCGGTTCATAAAAAATCAGTTTAGCCGCTATCCATGTGTAGGTATACTGATAACATTTCCAAGTTTTGTCACTATATGGTGAAATATATCATTGAACCAATAGGTAAACAGTAGGTAAACAAAACAAATACCTATGAATATTATATATCTCCTCAAAAGAGGCGTGTTTTGTGAAACAGCTGTATTTACAAAGTGCAATTCATAAGAACTTTTTATCATATTAGTAATCTATTATATTTTGTAATATGTTCAGTGTATTTTTTCAAGCATCTACTTTACCTTGTATGTTGTATGTTTCTGAATCACGTACAATCCATTCCAATAGGTCTCTCTTCAGACTTTTATTTACTTTATTAAGACCTTTGTAAAGTATCTTTGAAGGATCTGCATATGATTTTTCTACTGTTTCAGTCCAATACCTTATGATTTGCCAAAATGGATTAATCACTTTTTTATCTTTTGCTATTGTTATGACATTTTTGTTAAATCCAATCTTTACACAAAATGTTGCCCAGTCCTTTTTAATGACAGGAAGAATCTTTTCTACAACAAATTGCCGCAGAATGTGTCTTGCTGAAAAAAAGAATGTAGTATTTAAAGGACGATGTTAAAATGCTGAAAACATAAAATAGTCTTTATAGCACGATGCACGATATTCCAAAACACACACACACAAATTGTATCCGTCAAAGTCAATGTGGCAGAGGATATTAGCGATTCCATAAGAATATTTTCATACTTTATATCCTCTCAACATTGCCAGTTCACGGACACTAGGAAAAAATCTATAGAATATAAGAACTGGTCATTAAGAACTTGCGATACAGGATGACTTTAATTGAAGTTCTCTCTGGAAAAAGGTTATCGGGAAATTTGAATTCGGATTAGCTCTGACAAATATTAATATCGCTGAGTAATATTTGTCGTGAAGACAATTTTGTATTTTAGTTTTGACATTGTGAATTGTTATTATTGCAAGAAACCTGCTAAGCATTTGGGGACATCTTATTTACACATTTGCCTGCTTTTTCTTAGGCACTGTGCTTGCTTTTCATTGTATTGTTATGGTTTGTTTTTTTTGACACTTTTCCTTTTGCAACCTAAATTAATCATTTCTGCACTGGTAAACCAATTCTAATCTGAAACGGTAATTTTGACCTGAACAGACTGAACTATAAAATGTTGCGTTCTTTCCTGTTTTTCAGTCAATTTTTGACTTATCCACTAATGTTAATTCAGTATTGTTGAGACATTTTGCTTGAAATTTGTTAAGTCTAAGTTGAGACTGTTCGGTAGCTGATATTTTCCTGATCCCATCAACATCTGAATTGAATTGTCTGACCTGCTACTGAAACAGTCTGGACATAACTTAAAATTAAACAAAAGAAATGAACATTACTAAATAAATTTTGTTCAGATTTTGCAGATCTTGTTAAGATCAAAATTACCGTTTAAGACTTAAGTTCATTTGCTAGTACACACACTCCAGTAAAATGATTCGTGTGTTATTAGGCATACTGCTACTAAAATGATAGAGAGGAATTTGAAAAAGTAAATAGGGAAAATAAGATTGAAAAGATGAATAAATTATTTTGTTGTTGGCAAATAAGAAATCTAGACTTTTTTTTTATAAATAAAATATAAATTGTGCCCATTTTTACTTTTGAGGAATCTGCTTGCAGAGTTCCACAGAATTTTTAAAAGGAATTGAAAAAAAAGTTTTAAATATGTTTGAGTTGATAAACCAGATAAAGTAAAAAGAATTTCAATTATCGGTCAATATGAAAAGGAGGGATTAGATATGATAGATATCAGAAGTTATTTCACTGAACTAACGCTATGTGGGTAAAAAGCTGGTAAATGATTGTAAAGTAGGGTGGAAAATTATTTCTCAATACTATGTTTTTAGGTTTGGGTCAAACTGGTTAGTGTTTCAAACAAGTAGTGGGGATAAGACAGACGTAAGCATTGAAAATATCCCAAATTTTTATAAAGATATTATTAAATGTTGGAAACTAACTGGTTGAGGTCTAACAAAATAAAAGCAGAAACATTTACAGATATAAGAAAACAAATATGGAATTTTTTTTTTATTAAATTTGAAAATAAAGTTTTATTTAAAAAAAAAGGGATTAAAAGCGACCTTATTTATGTAACTTATATCCTAGATAAAAACTAGAGGCTCTAAAGAGCCTGTGTCGCTCACCTTTGTCTATGTGAATATTTAACAAAGAACGCAGATGAATTCATCACAAAATTGTGTTTTGATGATGGTGATGTGTTTGTAAATTTTACTTAACTGCACATTCTTGCTGCTTACAATTATCTCTATCTATAATGAAATTGGTCCGGTAGCTTCAGTGGAAAATTGTTAAAAATTAACTGTAAAGGACAATAACTCCTTAGGGGGTAAATTGACCATTTCGGTCATGTTGACATATTTGTAAATCTTACTTTGCTGAACATAATTGCTTTTTACAGTTTATCTCTATCTATAATAATATTCAAGATAATAACCAAAAACAGCAGAATTTATTCAAATTACCAATTCATGTGCAGCAAACCAACATCGGGTTGTCCGATTTATCTGAAAATTTCAGAGCAGATAGATCTTGACCTGATAAACAATTTTACCGTGTGTCAGATTTTCTCTAAATGCTTTGGTTTTTGAGTTTTAAGCCAAAAACTGCATTTTACCCCCTATGTTCTATTTTTAGCCATGGAGGCCATCTTGGTTGGATGACCGGGTCACCAGACACATTTTTTAAACTAGATACCCCAATGATACTTGTGGCCAAATTTGTTGTAATTTGGCCCAGTTGTTTTAGAGGAGAAGAAATCAGATCTCCCATGCACGGCCTTCTGTGCATGTGGAGTGACCGTGAATAAACATGTATTTTTGGCCAAATAGTAGTAATTTTAAAAATGTTTTAGTACTTAAGTTATTTTATATTGTTTTAATCGGTCTATCCAAAACTCTTTATGAAAGATGTGGATTGAGGACTCATCTTTGAAATTTACGCCATATTGTTTTTTTTTACCGGAAGTGTTAAGTTTTTATTTGACCCTTTACAACATAATATAATTAATGGTTTTGGGGATTACCTAAAGCCAAAACTGTAATGACCAACACAAAAAAAACAACAACATTTTCTTTACATTTAGAAAAACTAGAGGCTCTCAAGAGCCTGTGTCGCTCACCTTGGTCTATGTGCATATTAAACAATAGACACAGATAAATTCATAACAAAATTGTGTTTTGATGATGATGATGTGTTTGTAGATCTTACTTTTCTGAACATTCTTGTTGCTACAATTATCTCTATCTATAATGAACTTGGCCCCGTAATAACAGTGGAAAATATTTTCAAAAAATCTATGAAATTTATGAAAAATGTAAAAAATTGACTATAAAGGGCAATAACTCCTAAAGGGGGTCAACTGATCATATCGGTCCTGTTGATTTATTTGTAAATCCTACTTTGCTGAACATTATTGTTGTTTACTGTTTATCTCTATCTATAATATTATTCAAGAAAATTACCAAAAACAGCCAAATTTCCTTAAAAATAACAATTCAGAGGTAGTTACTACATACCCCAAAGATGTTTGAAGCCAAGTTTGGATTAATTTGACCTAGTAGTTTCAGAGGAGAAGATTTTTGTAAAAGATTACTAAGATTTACGAAAAATGGTTAAAAATTAACTATAAAGAGCAATAACTCCTAAAAGAGTCAACCGACCATTTTGGTCATGTTGACTTATTTGTAAATCTTACTTTGTGAAATATTATTGCTGTGTTCAGTTAATCTCTATGTATAATAATATTCTAGATAATAGCCCAATATAGCAATATTTCCTTAAAATTACCAATTCAGGGGCAGCAACCCAACAAAAGGTTTTCTGATTCATCTGAATATTTCAGGGCAGATAGGTATTTACCTGATTAACAATTTTACCATGTGTCAGATTTGCCCTAAATAGTTTGGTTTTTAAATTATAAGCCAAACACTGCATGTTACCCCTATGTTCTATTTTTAGCCATGGGAGTCACCGGACACATTTTTTAAACCAGATACCCCAATGCTGATTGTGGCCAAGTTTGGTTTAGTGTGGCCCAGTAGTTTCAGAGGAGAAGATTTTTGTAAAAGTTAACGACGACGGACGATGGACGACGACGCCGGACGCCGGACTCAAAGTGACGGGAAAAGCTCACTAGGCCCTTTGGGCTAGGTGAGCTTAAAAGGCTCTATATCTCATGACATCATTTTAAATAAACTAAAAAATAAATCAAACTGGATAGATGAAATTAATTTAGTAAAGAAATCTTTACCAAAAGACTGGGCAGCAATTTTAAAATCGGAAAATTCTATAAAATGTATTGTTAATATAAAAAGAAACCAATTTATATTGGATGGTTTACCTATAAAATTAGAAGAATTAAGAAATAAACTTTTATATAAGTCTCTGATAAAAAAAAATGAACCAGCTATTGAACGCCAACAATGGCTGCGTATATTTGATATAAATGATGTGTTATATAAAAACTGTCTATATAAATTTTTATTCAGATATTTAAAAGAAAATAAACTTAGAATGTTTAGATGGACATTACAACAACATATTCTACCTACAAAGAAACTTTTATGCAGGTGCAAAATTGTAAACAACAGTGCTTGTAATTTTTGTACACAAGAAAAAAGATTATTATCACTTCTTAATACTGTGTCCGTATTTTAATTTTTTTTGGAAGAAAATAAATGACAGTTAAATAACTTTTAAGATAAAACTAAGACACTTAGTATGTGGATATAAAACTTATGAAGAAGTATATTTCAACTTAAACTATTTCATAATAATTGTGGGTTTTTCAATTTACAAAGCGATCAAAAATCAAAAAATCTCAACGTTTTCTCATTTTTTCTCAAATAGTTCAATAGAAGGGAATGTTTGAAAATTTAAAGTAATGTTTTAGCAACTATATAAAAAAAACATACGAATAGTCATATTAAGGGATATTATTTAATATATATATGATGTAAAAAATGTAATGTGTATTTTAAAACTCATCACTACTCTGAGTGATTAGTGAATTGCAACAGGGAGCATCAGGAGGAGTTTCACGCTCTTTAAGATCTTTGAGGGTATTGCAATGTCGGTTTTATAAACTTATATTCTATTTCATTTGTTCAATTGTTATTAATTTAATAAGATAAACGGTTGGGGGACCTCCAAATATAATGATCAACTAGAGATTTGGATTTAACATTTATTTAAGATACCAGACTTATAATTTAGAATGTCGGACGCGCGTTTCACTCTCTTTAATTGCTTACTTGTTTGGCTTGATAAATAATTTGATATAAGCGTCACTGATGAGTCTAATGTAGACGAAACGCACGTCTGGCCTACAAAATTGAAATCCTGGTACCTTTGGTAACTTTCACAAACACAAATATAATCTGTGGACCTCAAATCAAAGCATTACAATACGAAGCTAAAGACCATTAACATTGAAATAAATTGAAATAACACGCCAAATACGACTAAAGCAATATATGCACGGGGCTTGCAAACTTTAAAGTATTGAATTATTTACCATTGTGTAAACAACTTTCTATAAACAAAAAAATACCAATGCAAACGTGCTTACCATGCTAACTTCTTGGCTGGTGATACCACCGAGGACAAAAACGTCCACAAGCAGAAGCATCGACCAAATTGTTATTAACCTAATTACAGATTCCAGGTTTACAATTATGTACGCCAGGACAATCAACAGTTGTTATCAAATCAAATCGAATAGACGGCAAATAAAAAAAAAAAACATTTTGGATCAGGCATTCCTTGTAGTAGAGAAACTTTTTTTTTATAATTCGACATTTGATAAATATTAAAAATTACACAAAATGGACATATTAATAAAATTGCATACCAACAAAAAAACCAACACACTACAGTTTTTTTTTAGTCCTGTAAAACCCTCTGTAATTAAAACGGCACGATATGATGCAGGTATTTGGAAACCCGAGAAACGTAAATTTTGTGCGATGCTGAATGGTTTATAACAGGAAATTATCAATCCATTCACTCATCAATATCATATAACATAATATTGATCTTTCGAAAGCTAAACACTTTATTATTTATATAAATATAGAACACACTTTTTTTATCTAAAGAAAGACCTTAATTAACTATTTGACCATATCCTTCCTCACTTACCTGCCCCGTTCTTTGCTATTTGTTTGCTCGTTTATCCAACCAACCATGAATTTTAAACATTTTGCATAAATTTAAACTCAATTTCAATGTAAACTGTACCTGTTAACCAAATCATTAATATGGAAAGCCATCGGTTACCTTTTATAAGGTCTTTCAACTTTTCGGTGGAAATTATTTTATTATAATATTTGTTCTGATAATTAGGTCTTTCAACTTTTCGGTGGAAAGCTCTATTTTATTGGTTTTGATAGTTATCATTTTTTTTTTCGTTTCTTCTTCCGAAACTTTGATTTCTTGCGTATAAATTTTGTTTTGCAAGATGTCTCTTATATGTTGGGTATGTGATATCGAACAGTTTATGGTCATTGTTATAATATTGTTCGTTTCTCTTTGTGTTGCATTTTAACGTTGAGTCGTTTGTGTTTTCTCTTATTTTTGAGATATTGAGATAAGACGTGGCACGGTACTTGTGTATCCCAAATTCATGTATTTGGTTTTCATGTTACATTTGTTATTCTCGTGGTGTTTTGTCTGATGATTGGTCTGTTTCTGTGTGTGTTGCGTTTCGGTGTTGTGTCGTTGTTCTCCTCTTATATTTAATGCGTTTCGCTCGGTTTTGGTTTGTTACCCCGATTTTGTTTTTTGTCCATGGATTTATGAGTTTTGAACAGCGGTATACTACTGTTGCCTTTATTTATGCGCCTTCGAAATTTACCGGCTTAACTGTAGGAGTTACGTATCTCCCAGAACACTGTTTTCCTGGTGACGAAATCTCCTCCGTAACCGTAAAAGATAGTGACAAATTCATTTTTATAAAATTGCTCGTTATATTCTTTTCATGATTTGTCATATTTTAACCGAAGCAATATAAACACTCCATATTATAGTTATTTCCCCTTATGCATTTGATAGAAGTGATATGCATTTCTATCTTGTAACCCATAAATGATGGAGACATAGGATCTTTTGATTTGAGGTCCTTAGTCCAATTGTAAGTTTTGACAAGTCGAAACACATGAATTTTGCAACACTTCAACTTTAAATGAAACAGTACGTTGAATGTAAAGGGGAGTTTTCTCCCATCTTTTATTTAGAAATACATTATTAACCAATTATAGTTAAGACATATCGTCTTTTGATTTAGGGTCCTTAGTTTATGACCTTGAAGTTGATTTCAAGGTAATAGCTTAATTTGACGTTCTAGATTTTGACCTTTGCTTTTACCTCAGAGGTATGCATGATAAAGCCATGGGGCCTTTTGCAATAGGTATCAAACCATTTAACCTTAAAAAAACAACATGAAGTGACATTGTGTAAACCGAAAGTAGCTATTTTTCTTACTTTATTTATAAAAAATTATATAAAACCAAATATTTTTGGAATCAGTGTCAAGTAAGAATTAAAATATTATCGGAAGTAACATTTTTCAAACCGGAAGTAACAAATTATCTGCCTTATTATCTGTTTTTTTTCTTTCGCCACTTTCATTTCTTGCTTATCAATTTTTTTCGCAAAGTGTCGCTTAGATGTTTGGATATAATATCGAACAGTGTATGCGCCTTTGCAATTCACACTGCATAACCAAACACTTTTCTTTGTAGGAGTTATCTCTTCAAACACTGTTTTCCTTGTGACTATATCTCCTTCGTAACCGTAAAAGAACATGAAGAAAGCGACAAATTAATTTTATAAAATTGCTCGTTATATTCTTCGCATGATTTGTCCTATTTTGACCGAAGCGATACAAACACTCCATATGAGAGTTGTTTCCCCTTATGTATTTGACATAAGTGATATGCATTTCTATCTTGTAAACCATAAGTGATAGAAACCTAGGATCTTTTGATTTGAGGTCCTTGGTAAAAAAATGAAAAAATGGGGTCAAGGTCAAAGGTCAAGGTCATATTTTAAATTTTGACTCATTTTCAATTCTTTTCAAAAACCGTATACGATATCGCAACATATTTTTACTAAATTGGAAGTCTCGACATGTCGTAACACATGCATTTTGGTTGTAAGGGTACGTTAACTTTAAATTGGAGTTTTCTTCCCTCTTATATTACAAAGTGTACAGATAGTGATATAACTCATAAACCATATATAATTTAAACATATAATCTTTTATTTGAAGCCCTTGTTTTGTGACCTTAAAATTGAACTCAAGGTCAATGGTAAAATTGACGTTCTAGATTTTGACCTTTGCTTTTACCTCATATGTATATATGATAAAGCCATGGGACTTTTTGCACTACATTGCAAGACACTTGTCCATATAAAAGCCAACTGGAAGTAGCTATTTTTTGTACTTATTTAATGTTAACGTATATTGAACAATATATTTTTGAAATAAGTATCCAGTTACCTATCAAATAAATCCGGTAGTGACATATTTCAAACAGAGAGTAACAAATTATCTTTCTTATTAAAAATAATATATATACATAGAAAACATGAATAAATTGACGCTGGATATGATATATTAAACTAACTGTTCATAGTTCTGTATCAAAATTGATTTTTATGTTTGCAAAGACCTTCAATTCTTCTCTAAACAATTTATTTTTAATTGTATATTCAATTGCAAAAGTCTAAATAAATTCGAGTCAGGTCTTTAAATCTATTCATCAGTAATTATGTATTGGATTTAGAAAATCTTCGTTAACTACCACATACATAACATGACGGGTGTCCTATATGAAAGAGAATATATAAAATGATCCTTTCGGAGCACGAAAGATCCCCTCCGGGTGTTGTTTGGGTTTATATAGAAAGCCAGTTCGCAGTTGTATATGTAATGAAGTGTTAAAAAACAGTTATCTTGAAAATGTGTCCGATCAACCGGGGTACCAACCAAGATGGCTACAAATAGAAAATAGGGGGTAACATGTAGATTTTAATAAATATCTCTGAAACCAAAGCATTTAAAGCAAATCTGACATGGAGAATTATTTATCAAGTGAAGATCTATCTGCCCTGATATTTTCAAACAAATAGGATAACCCGATGCTGCGTTGCTGTAACTGATTTTTGATTATTTTATTGAATATTATAATAGTTCGAGATAAACTGTAAACAGCAATAATGTTCAGCAATGAAAGGTCTACATATCAGTCAGCATGACCAAAATGGTCAATTGACCCCATAAGGAATTATTGCCTTTTACTGGAAAATATAAAAAAATCTTATTTTTTGTGATCTTTTTCAAAATTCTTAACCTGAAACAACTGATACAACTCTAACCAAACTTGGCAACAATCAGCATTAGCCTATCTAGTTAAAACAAGTGTCCGATGACCCTGAATGTCAATCAACATGGCAGACAAGACTTAAAAAAGAACATAGGGGAAAATGCAGTTTTTGAATTATATCTCTAAAACTTAAGAAAAAGTGAAACAGCTGCATTATTTCATGCATCAATTGTAAATAAAATATCAGGTGAGCGACATTTAGTTTGATTTGCAATGGCGTTGTTGGTTTAATATCTTCCGTCACTAATTAATATTTTGACTGTACACAATCGTTTGTTATTGCTATATATATATGCCGAGCATAACAGCTCAATGTAAAATGAAGAAACAGTGGTGATAGCTTTTAGTCCTTTAGTACTGCGTATAATTGTTCAACACTCCAATTTGTTGTGTTTTTTGTTACTTGAAAGCCTTTATATTTAAGAAACTTCTTCCAATTTTTTTTATTTGGTCAGCTGATTAAATAAACAGAACTTGTAAATTCTAAAAAAACAACAATAATATACTCACATGTTACACATGTTACAGAAAAGAAAACATTAACAGAAATAGTAACTGTCCAGAAAGCACATGTTGAGCACATTCTGAACGTGTCTTACCGTTTTCAAGTACATGTATCTTTAAACGATAAGGAACATTGTTCTTCCCATATTTAAAGGTCATACCAGCTGCTACCTGAAATAAGAAGTGTTGATTTTGATGTATAAGAGTATCATTATGGATTTGGCATCTTTAAATGTATATCTATTATCATGTCAAATCAATTACAATTATTTCAAAAAATAAGTATGAAATGTCAATTTATTCCGACAAAAAATTATGACGTGTTATAAATCTAATGACACAGTTTGACTAAATACATTTGTTGTACAGTTCCTGCATCCTTTTACGATGCTAAGACGTAACTAAGGCCTTACTGTTTAAGCAATCAATCAGTGGTAATCGATCTGTCATAAATCAGTCAAAGTAAAGTTCGCGTGAAACTCACGTCACCAAACCGTCAAACTTAAAGTTAAAGTTTTAAAATGTTTGATAGACATCACATTTTTCCTGAAATTGGAGAAAAAGTTAACAAAATCAGTGAAACCAAATTTATCCTTTCTGATGCAAGTACAAAATTTCTTAATAATTATCCAAGAAGTTTTTGACATCATCAATTTCCTAAAGTTATGCTTAATTCTAATCAAACAGCAAATGATATAAACTCATACATTCGCCAAAGATACGGCCATCTGCTTTGAAACATTTCTTCCTTGCTAAACATTGTTTGTTTATGTGTTACATATTTTTTTTCGTTCATTTTTTTATATATAAATAAGGCCGTTAGTTTTCTCGTTTGAATTGTTGTACATTGTCCTTTCGAACCTTTAAAAGCTGAGTATGCGATATGGGCTTTGCTCATTGTTGAAGGCCGTACCGGTGACCTAAATTTGTTAATTTCTGTGTCATTTTGGTCTCTTGTGGACGCTTGTCTCATATGCAATCATACTACATCTTATTTTTATATGTTGTCAGTATAAGATTGATAAAACAAACTCTAAAGAATGTGAACAATATTATATGTAAGTAATATATGTATGTAAGCATCATAATTTTGCTCATAATAAAAGGAGCAAAACTGCAAGATTGCAATGTGCTTTGTTACTTCCAGACTAAAATAAACAGCTTTCGACCCTTGTAATTGTTTAATTTGTAATTTTCTTTATATACATTGATGGTGTGAAAAAACTTTTATTTATTCAATGTCATTCATAAAATATAAATTGAAAATATAGACAACAAGAATGTGTCCATAGTACACGGATGCCCCACTCGCATTATCATTTTCTATGTTCAGTGGACCGTGAAATTGGTGTCAAAAGTCTAATTTGGCAATTAAATTATAAAGATCATATCATAGGGAACATGTGTACAAGTTTGACGTTGATTGGACTTCAACTTCATCAAAAAATACCTTGACCAAAAACTTTAACCTGAAACTTGCCCTATTATTTTCTATGTTTAGTGGACCGTAAAATTGGGATCAAAAGTCTAATTTGGCAATTAAATTAGAAAGATCATATCATAGGAAACATGTGTACTAAGTTTGAAGTTAATTGGACTTCAACTTCATCAAAAACTACCTCGACCAAAAACCAAAAACTAAAAAACGACCAAGGACGGACGCAGAGACCAGAACACATAATGCCCCTCTACTATCGTAGGTGGGGCATGAAAATTGATAAAAAATATATTGATGTTTAGAAAACAAATTAATAACCTGTTACCACATAAACAAAGTTGTCTTATTTACTGCTTTGATTGCGTTGTTCATTGTTTAAATATATACATTGAAGATAAAATTCCATTAACATGCAATCATTCTAGTTACAACTAGACTTCGTGAGTAGCTTGAATGACTTGTTTCTGTATTCATATGAGGCTAACTTCATGCATGAGATTCTAATGACGATTGAAAAGAAGCTTCTGTTATTTTAAAACTTCACTTATAGTCCGGCGGCTACATGCATATTTCAGACGAGTTGTGCACAATCTGCTACAAGCATGAAATTTTGCATAGACCTTCCGCAACTATTACTCTTTCATTTCAGATAGGGAGGCATTTGAAAAAAAATGTCTTACTTCCGGTTATAATCAAAATGGTCGACATCGTACTTAAATCAGACCAATATTGAAGGCTAGCATGTGGATATGTGTTATTATCATCCTACTATCATAATATTTGGTACAAACCTCTGTTGTTTTACTACTTTTGGATATGTGATATAGATCAGTGGTCTTAAAATTCCCTACTTCCGGTAAAATCCAACATGGCGGACATTGTACTAAAATAAGCTTATTTTTTAGGGAGGGTAATTGAAAGGTGTTTTAAAACGTATTGCTACTATTATTCCTTTGTACAGGAACCTTTCGTTGGTGCTTCTGGTTGATGCAATATATAAGACATATGTCTTTAAAACCCTTACTTCCGGTAATATAAAAAATGGCGGACATAGAAATATCAATTTATTATTTAAATATTCAACTTTTTCGCTGGTCATTCAACTTATGGCTTTAAGTTATCCCCAACTAAAAACATATTTATTCACGGTTATTCAAACATGCACACAAAGCAGTGCACGAGAGACCCGATTTTCCACATCGACATTAACATTAACATCGACCACGGCATTCTTTCTTTCATCCACAATGTAAAGCTTCTGACAAAATGATGATAACGAGTTTTTTTTTTAAAGGGATCCTATTTGTCCCTTCGCCATCCATTATTGCCTGGGCTGGGTAGCATAAGAACCAATCCCACGCTCGTCCCGTAAACACCCGCCTTAGTGTATTGCCCGTTTTACATGCTGGAAAATACTATACCAAGTTGAGGGAATAGCCTCAATTTGCCCTCCACTTTGTGCAAATAGTTATTTTCTTGCTTTGATAACCATGTTAGCTCCATCTGATAAGTTTGTGCCATCTTACAATAAAACCCCCGTGATTTAGGCTGATCAATCATCATTCCTTATGTTCAAGTAAAATGTTCAAATGCCATCAATGTTTCCCAAGCAGTCTGTTTCCCTTTTCAAACAAACAGTTAACCGTATCACCACCGGTAAGGGCATGGATCACAATAAGTGTGTGATATCACTCATTGCCTAGTGCAATTAAAGTCATTGACATTAATCCAAAGTTAATTGCCCTCCTAAACCCAATCCATAGCTCTTCTACCCCCGTGTCACGGAATAAAGAAACAGTAATGACAACAATAGACAACATCATCAGTTACGGCTGTTCGAGTCATGACTCAGTTAAGTCTGTGTTTCACTGCATCAGACACATGCATCAAGATTCTTGTGTCAGCTTCTTAATGTGAACATGATGCTCAACTTGAAATACATCACGATGTGGATAACACTTAACATAAATGAAAATTAATTAAATACCTTCAAACTGTAACAAGAGTGGATAACGTCTTGGATGAGTATGGTAGTTTGTAGCAACAAATACTCTGAATGTTCAGTGTTATCCACCACATGATGATGTTTCAAGTTGATCACCATGTTAACATGAAGAGACTGACACTAGAATCAAGATGGATGTCTCTGATTCAGGGAAACACAGTCTTTACTGAGTCATGAATCGAACAGTCTTTGCTGATGTCATTACTGTGACATAGGGGCAGACGAACTTTGGTTTGCATTTGCAAGTGTCAAAAGCTTTAGATATATATCTATCCATGACATTTCAAATGCACTAGGCATTGAGAGATTACACGTTTGCCGGGAAATGAACTGCTTTAGTCACATGGCTGGCGTTTGGAGATGATGTGACTTTAGCATTTAGAATAAACAACATCAGCTATGGTTTTGATAATGTCATTGATAAAACGGTACGTATTTCTTGTTGTAAGATCGAAAAAACTTATCAGACGGGGGTAACCAAGCAGGAAACATGTGTTTTTGGAAGAGAAACGACTTACTGAGGCTTTTCCCACGACTCGGTCTGGTCCAAAACGCTTGTAAATGATGAAAGAAAAAATATGAGCCATGGTAATCCTTTTGGACAACTCTTTATGAGGCCTCTTCATTTTATAACGAGCTTGTTCATTATGGATGTAAGAAACAATATCACAATCTTTGTAAATATGCACAATCAGCTCTCCGATTGAGAATAAACATGTATTTGCGGCCTAACAGGTATGCTGACTGGGTATTATGTCCTTACCTTAACAAAATACCGTGAAACTGTAACACAGTGGGTGAAGTCTTGGATGCGTATTGCAGTTGTAGCAAGAAATACTCATGATATTTCATCTCATCCACTACATGATTACATTCACATTAGAGGCAGACACTAGAATCATGGTGCATGTGTCTAATGCAGGGAAACACGAATTTAAACGAGTCATGATTCGAACAGTCGTTACTGATGATGCAGTCTTTTTTTTCGCTATTTCGTGACACAGGGGTAGACGAACTATGTATTGTGTTTGGGAGGCCAAAAACACTTTGGACTAATATCTATTAATGGCCTTTCAAATGCACTAGGCAATAAGTGATCACACACACTTATTATGATCCATGCCTTTACTGGTTGTGATACGGTTTTCTCTTCGCTTGTCAAAGGGCAGAAAGAAAGACTTATTGAGGCTGTTCCCTCAACATAATCTAGTCATTCCAGCATGTAAAAACGTGAAAATTACTAAGGCAGGTGTTTGAGGGACGAGTCTGGAATTGGCCCTTGTGGTACCAAGTCAAGGTGCTAATGGATGGCAAAGGAACAAGAAGGATCCCTTTTTAAAAAACTCTGAGGCCTCATCATTTTGTCAGAGGCTTGTACATTGTGGATGAAAGAAAGAATGCCGCGGTTGTTGTTAATGGGGGAAATCAGATCTCCCATGCACGGTCTTCTGTGCATGTGTGGCGGTCATCTTGGTTAGTTGACCGGGTCACCGGACACAATTTTTAAACTAGATACCCCAATGATACTTGTGGCCAAATTTGTTGTAATTTGGCCCAGTTGTTTTAGAGGAGAAGAAATCAGATCTCCCATGCACGGCCTTCTGTGCATGTGGAGTGACCGTGAATAAACATGTATTTTTGGCCAAATAGTAGTAATTTTAAAAATGTTTTAGTACTTAAGTTATTTTATGTTGTTTTAATCGGTCTATCCAAAACTCTTTATGCAAGATATGGATTGAGGACTCATCTTTGAAATTTACGCCATATTGTTTTTTTTTACCGGAAGTGTTAAGTTTTTATTTAACCCTGAAATTTTCAAGGAAGATAGATCTTGACCTGATGAACAATTTAATACATGGCAGATTTGCTCTCAATGCTTTGTTTTTTGAGTAATAAACCAAAAACTGCATTTTACCCCTATGTTCTATTTTTAGCCATGGCGGTCATCTTGGTTAGTTGACCGGGTCACCGGACACAATATTAAAACTAGATACCCCAATGATACTTGTGGCCAAGTTTGTTGTAATTTGGCCCAGTAGTTTTAGAGGAGAAGAAATCAGATCTCCCATGCACGGCCTTCTGTGCATGTGGAGTGACCGTGAATAAACATGTATTTTTGGCCAAATAGTAGTAATTTTAAAAATGTTTTAGTACTTAAGTTATTTTATATTGTTTTAATCGGTCTATCCAAAACTCTTTATGAAAGATATGGATTGAGGACTCATCTTTGAAATTTACGCCATATTGTTTTTTTTTACCGGAAGTGTTAAGTTTTTATTTAACCCTGAAATTTTCAAGGAATATAGATCTTGACCTGATGAACAATTTAATACATGGCAGATTTGCTCTCAATGCTTGTTTTTTGAGTAATAAACCAAAAACTGCATTTTACCCCTATGTTCTATTTTTAGCCATGGCGGTCATCTTGGTTAGTTGACCGGGTCACCGGACACAATATTTAAACTAGATACCCCAATGATACTTGTGGCCAAGTTTGTTGTAATTTGGCCCAGTAGTTTGAGAGGAGAAGAAATCAGATCTCCCATGCACGGCCTTCTGTGCATGTGGGGTGACCGTGAATAATCATGTATTTTTGGCCAAATAGTAGTAATTTTAAAAATGTTTTAGTACTTAAGTTATTTTATATTGTTTTAATCGGTCTATCCAAAACTCTTTATGAAAGATGTGGATTGAGGACTCATCTTTGAAATTTACGCCATATTGTTTTTTTTTACCGGAAGTGTTAAGTTTTTATTTGACCCTTTACAACATAATATAATTAATGGTTTTGGGGATTACCTAAAGCCAAAAATGTAATGACCAACACAAAAAAAACAACAACATTTTCTTTACATTTAGAAAAACTAGAGGCTCTCAAGAGCCTGTGTCGCTCACCTTGGTCTATGTGCATATTAAACAATAGACACAGATAAATTCATAACAAAATTGTGTTTTGATGATGATGATGTGTTTGTAGATCTTACTTTTCTGAACATTCTTGTTGCTACAAATATCTCTATCTATAATGAACTTGGCCCCGTAATAACAGTGGAAAATATTTTCAAAAAATCTATGAAATTTATGAAAAATGTAAAAAAATTGACTATAAAGGGCAATAACTCCTAAAGGGGGTCAACTGATCATATCGGTCCTGTTGATTTATTTGTAAATCCTACTTTGCTGAACATTATTGTTGTTTACTGTTTATCTCTATCTATAATATTATTCAAGAAAATTACCAAAAACAGCCAAATTTCCTTAAAAATAACAATTCAGAGGTAGTTACCCAACAACTGGTTGTTTGATTCATCTGAAATTTTCAGGGTAAATAGATATTTACCTGATAAACAATTAAAGCCCATGTCAGATTGCTCTAAATACTTTCGTTTTTGGTTATAAGCCAAAAACTGCATTTTACCCCTATTATCTATTTTTAGCCATGACGGCCATCTTGATTGGTTAACCGGACACAATTTCTAAACTACCCCAATGATAATTGTGGTCAAGTTTGGTTTAATTTGGCCTTGTAGTTTCAGAGGATAAGATTTTTGTAAAAGATTACTAAGATTTACGAAAAATAATTAAAATTGACTAAAAAGGGCAATAATTCCTAAAGGGGTAAACATACAATTTTAGTCGTGTTGATTTATTTGTAAATCTTACTCTGCTGAACATTATTGCTGTTCACTGTCCATCTATAATATTATTCAAGATAATAACCAAAAACAGCAAAATTTCCTTAAAATTACCAATTCAGGGGCAGCAACCCAACACCGGGTTGTTGGATTCATCTGAAATTTTCAAGGAAGATATATCTCGACCTGATGAACAATTTAATGCATAGCAGATTTGCTCTTAATGCTTTGTTTTTTTTGTAATAAACCATAAACTACATTTTACCCCTATGTTCTATTTTTAGCCATGGCGGTCATTCTTGGTTAGTTGACCGGGTCACCGGACACAATTTATAAACTAGATACCCCAATGATACTTGTGGCCAAGTTTGTTGTAATTTGGCCCAGTAGTTTTAGAGGAGAACATTTTTGTAAAAGATAACTAAGATTTACGAAAAGTGGTTAAAAATTGACTATAAAAGGCAATAACTCCTAAAGGGGTCAACTGACCATTTCGATCATGTTGACTTATTTGTATATATTACGTTGCTGAACATTGCTGCTGTTTACTGTTTATCTCTTTCTATAATATTATTCAGTAATAACCAAAAACAGCAAAATTTCCTTAAAATTACCAATTAACGGGCAGCAACCCAACAAAGGGTTGTTCGATTAATATGAAATTTGCCCGGCAGATATATTTTGACCTAATAAACAATTTAACCCCCATGTCAGATTTGCTCTAAATGCTTTGGTTTTTGAGTTATAAGCCAAAAACTGCATTTTTACCCCTATATTATATTTCAAGCCATGGCGGCCATCTTGGTTGGTGACCGGGTCACCTGACACAATTTTTAAACTAGATACCCCAATGATGATTGTGGCCAAGTTTGGTTCAATTTGGTCCAGTAGTTTCAGAGGAGAACATTTTTGTAAAAGTAAACGACAACGGACGACGACGGACGCCGGACGAAATGAATGTTGAAATAAGAAACTGATATTTCTATGTCCGCCATTTTGGATAATACCGGAAGTAAGGGTTTTTAAGACATATGTCTTATACATTGTATCTGTTAGAAGCACAAAAGAAAGGTTCCTGCACAATGTTATGATAGTAGCAATACGTTAAAATACATTTCAATTACCCTCCCTAAAAAGAAGCTTATTTAAGTACAATGTCCGCAATGTTGGATTTTACCGAAAGTAGGGGGGTTTTAAGACCACATAATATATCCAAAAGTAGTAAAAAAACAAAGGTTTGTACCAAATATTATGATAGTAGGATGATTATAACACCTATTCACATGCTAGCCTTCACACATGCTTCAGTATTGGGCTGATTTAAGTACGATGTCCGCCATTTTGAATTTAACCGGAAGTGAGAATTTTTTTTTCAAGTGCCGCCCTATCTGAAATGAAAGAGTAATAGTTGAAGAAGGTCTATGCCAAGTTTGATGCTTGTAGCAGGATATGCAACATTTTCACCAAACCGCCGTACTACTATATTACAGTTTTACCACTGTCAAGACTGTATAGAAGATGTCGTTCACTGAATGTTGCAAAGATTGTTACAATAGTTTTGCATTATTTTTTTTTATAAAAAGAAGAAATATTTGTAATTTTATAAATATATTTTGTAAATATATTTAAACTTATACTTTATTTCAAATAAAGTAATTCGTTTTATGCATAGTAACAAACACTTAATCATTTAATGACTACAAGCCAACCTCTCTGGTATCCCAGTAAAATAACATGTAAATATTGATAAGCTGATTAATATTATATTAATAAGCTTACACAAATGTTTGTACTTTCTATTTGAGTAAAGAGGCAAAAGCAGTCGGTCTACTTCAAATGTCATAAAGATTTTATCAATCAAATTCATTAATATATCAAGAATAGTGTTTTCAAGTCTTAAATCACATAAATCAGATGAAAAAAAACTTGTTTTGCAAGAAACGTGGGGTCAATTTTAAACTAAACTGCAAGTGTGGTATTTGTTATGTACCTTTTGACATAGGATTACTAGTGATGTAATTGTTTTGTTGGTATTACTACTAAAGGGATTAATAAGCGTGGATCGTGTTCATTTGTTTTTTATTATGCAATTTCTGGTTTCTGTTTGAATAGGCTTTGATAAACGCTGTTACACTGTCACATAACACCAAAAGAAGCATTTCATTCTTAAATGGGATGATTAGTACTCATTCTATGAATCGAAAGAGATGATGTATTACACACATAAGACAGTAATTAAACTATGAAAATAACAGAAAGACTCATAAAAGGAATAATTTTGTACAATATTCAAAACAAATAGCATATGTCCTCACAATTTACCAAAAGTTTTACATCGTGTTGAGTATAATAATGAAGTACATATTGACAAAACGTGTAAAATAAGTAAATAAACTGACACATAACGTATAAAATCGAATCTAACAACTGATACATGATGTATGATGTTCTTTAATAATACTCACAGCTTCGTACAGACATGTTTCTACCCCATATCCTGTTAGAGCAGATGTTTCAAAGTATTTCAAACTGTGTCTCTTACATATTACATCTATATCTGTTTGCTTTACTGGCATTTGTTTCATTTTTTTCAGGTGAGCCAAAATACGTTCATCATCACGGGATTCTGACAAAAGGAAAACGGATAAAGAGCATGACAAATCCATATCATATTGTAATCAATGTCATGACAATTGTTTTATGTACTGATTGTACTGGTTGTTTATGTCATTCTTTAGTTCACCAGCCCTGTAGTCAGCACTTTGGTGTTGACATGAACATGAATATTGTATTGTCATCTTTATAAATATCCTGTTTATAAATGTCGAAATTTTTGAAAAACTAACAATTTTCTTATCCCAGGAGTCGATTACCTTAGCTGTATTTTGCACAACGTTTTGGGAATATTGGTTCCTCAATGCTCTTCAACTTTGTACTTCTTTGGCTCTTTAACTGTTAAGATATGAGCGTCACTGATGAGTTTTATGTAGACGACACGCGTGTCTGGCGTATAAAATTATAATCCTGGTACCTGTGATAACTATTATACATTATTCTTATCAACAAATACGTCAGTCATCTTAAAATGTTGTATTGAAAATATGTTGAGCATCTCATTTAAATATTGAAATACAACATGTACAATTGTCCTCCATATACCTGTCAAATGGACCGCAAGTTTGAAATAGAAATAGTTACCAGAAATTTTAAAAGAACAAAAATTTTGCTCAATTGTAAATTATTAAATGACGAGGCAAACAGTAAAAATATTTAAAATTCCGTAATAAATATTTCAATAACTTTAACAGGCTAGCATCAAATCGAAGGGCATCTGATACAGTTTCAAGGGAGACAACTCTTGGCCCGACGTTAAGCGTTTAAATTCCTGGAAAACGTCACTTTGTGCGGGACGCAATGATTGAAATTTTCCGTAATAAGAAATGTAATGTGGATTTTCGATGCTCCAATTTCTGTTTTTTTTTTCGTTAGCAATCTTCCGCTGTGCTTAAACAGCTGTGGGTAACTTAATTTATCAACATCCCAAGATGGCGGACTCTAAACTCGTTCATGTATAATTAATACAAAATCTACTACCTGTAGTTATTGATAGGATTATTGAATACAGAAATCACTTTCCATCACCATAATTTTGAAAACTTTGAGTTCACTTTAGTGCAAGGCCAACTTAAAAAATGCATAAGATGTCCGTAACTTATTAGCCAAATCTAGTCGGACTGTCAGTAACTTTATTTTCTGGTGTGGGTAATGTTTTCTCCTCAAAATTGCAAGAATGACAATTTCAACAGTTAAAGGACAATATACACTATCAAACCCCTTAATTATTACCTAGATTTATACAATTAATTTACGATATGCTTCAAACTACCAAAGAAAAAAAGAACATAGATATAAAAAGCAGACCCAAGTAACACAGATTTACCGTTATTTTTTTTTTTAATATTTCCGAATTTCGTCTTCAGCTAATACAATGGATCATGAAACGCAGGTATTAGAAAACCTCACTGAAGAATCCGCAGTCGATTCTTCTATTACCATTGAAGTGCTAAGTACTTTATCATACCAAAACCCTTTTAACGTTCAGACGTTATATAAGTTTGGATATGAGTATTATATACAGTACAACGATAAACAGTCCAATAGTATAGTGTTATTAACGGGCTGTTTCTGTATTGGCCCTGTTTTATATTCGAAGTTTGTTGTATTGGAGCCGTGACTCAAAGAGTCGAGGGCCAATCCAGCTGAACGTGAATCTATAACAGGGTCAATATAGAAACAGCCAGTTCATAACACTTTTATTAAATAATTTTAAGAAAATTAAAATGGTTGTTACTATATTGGCCCTGTTTTTTTCGTTTCAAAACTTTAAGATGTTACGAATCATTGCACATCATTTAACCTGTCTATTTTATGATTTTTATTTAAAAAAATAAATGCAAATGTTTTTAACGATACCACAAAATTTAAGTAATGGCGTAAGAAAATTGAAACCAGAAGTAAACGTCCCATATTAGCCCATGGGCCAATACGAATTTTTTTCGTATGGGCCCTGTTTGAAAAGCAATATTAACTCTTGATTTATATCGATAGTGGAACCTTTTTAGTATTTCACATGCTTATATATCTGTATTAGGGCTGATTTGCTTATATCGTTTAATAATCTGTCTTATAGAAACTACTAACATGACTTTCGGGTTTTATGGAAAATTAATGATAAACGGCATTCCTCATAAATTTCAAAATAAAATTAAAAGATCACTTTCTAGTTCGTTGCAATTCCATCAAAAAATTGGTTTTGGTCAACATGAATCGTGCGCGTCGTCTTTTCTCATGTTGCGCGAGCGCAATCGGAACTACTCGGCCTTTCTGATATCACGAAGAAATTGAACTTTTGAGTTACAGGACTTGGTAACCAAAACAGGGGTGTGTTTTTCACCTTTTGCTGTGTATCTCAACGATTTATGATTATTGCTTAAAACTTTACACACTTTACACACTTCTTAATTATATTAATCTGAAGATTTGTATACTTTTCGAGTATGAGTCAAAATTTGATTTTTAGAGTTTATGAAAAGGAGAGGGTTTTCAAATGTTGCGCCGTACATTTGTATATCATAAATTATTTATAATTATTGCATTAAACTTCACGTACTTGTTAGTTTCAAAAAATATTCTTAAAATCTGTATACTTTATTGTGATGATTCTTAAATTCATTTTTGAGTTCTTGAATTGTTATTGAGCTTCAGTTTGGTATCATATAAAACATCTTGTGATATATAAACCTCCTATTGAGCAAGAAAAAAGAATGAGTCAGGATATGACTTCCTGTACCCCTGTTATTTTAAAAACATTTATTATGTTGTTTTCATATGACGAATGGTGTATCATGCTTTATGTTTATTTTGTTCTTTAATTTTTTTTAATATATTAGAGAAATAACGGAATGACAGCAAATACAATGGAATTTTCAATATAATTAATATTTCCAAATGATTTAACTCTTTTAAAGAATAGTTGATATGCACTGATTTTCGAACGTGTCCATACGATATAAGTTTTATAGAATTGTACACTTGAAAAATCTAATTAACAAGAAGGACAGGAAGGACAGACAGATGAATCGACGTGCGATATTTTATGCACCCCGCAATGCGTCGCGCTGTGGTGATTTTTTTTTTATAAATAATTATTTACCAATAAAATTACGCTATGAGAGAAGTATTTTGGATTTTAACTTGCTCCTCTCACCCTTCTCACCCTCTCCCCCCCCCCAGAAAAGCATTAAAAACTGAGGAGAAAGTATATAATAGTACATGATTATAAAGGTGACTTGTTATGAAATCTTAATTTAGGTGGGTATAGTTTGGAAAGTTGGGAGAGGAACAAAAACAAACCCAACGCTAGGGGAGTGGGAGGGTATAGGTAATATGTCCAGTCCGCTCGCTATTAATTCAATCGTTTCTTGCCAAACCAAAAAATTCAAAATCATAGTATAGTTTTTCTGTCTGGACAAAAGCATCCTTTAGCAAATTAAAGATTCTCCTTTATAAGATTTTGTTTTTGTTTTCTGACAACATAAAATGTTCAAGTTCTAAATTGCCGATTCTTTAATTTTAAAAGCCGTAAAAATTATCAACAGTCCGTAATAACTTTTCCTGAAATGTTTCTCACTTAGACCACAAACAGAGAGAGTTATTTATGATTCACATAATTTTATTTTCGAAAACAATATTACCAATTGATAGGTAGCTGCTCTCTACAAACAATATTTATACATCTGAAAACTGTCGTAAGTAATTTGCAGAGATTACGTCGTAATTGTTTGCCAGCGACGTGGTGCAATTAAGCCCTAACGTTGAGGTAACAAAAGGGGACGCACAATTCGTGACAAATCGCGTTTATCATAGAATCCAGCACGGTTACATATATTTTTTATTTGAGATTTGGAGAAAGCATGACAAAATGCAGTTTATGCAGAAAAAGGAAAAAAATACATTTTCAGAAATTCTTTATTTCTATATATTTAGGTTAAAAAACATACCAAATTTAGAATCTTGTCCGCAATCTCAAGCAAGGCTTGAAAAATTGTATAGTCATTCGTGGAGGATTTTTTTTTCCATATTGTCACTTATCACATATTCAGATTGAACCCGATCTTAATAATTTACAACAAAGAATATCTGCTACAAGCATTTCCTTACATTGCCTTACATTTTTACAAAATTGCACAAATCACCAATTTTCCGCCTCAATTTTCTCAAAACAAGCATGGTGACCTATGTTTTATTTTGTGTTTTATTTTATAACTCAACAAGGCCTACAACATATGTCAAAATCATAAAAATGACATTACATTTGATAAACTGCATCGGATGCCCTCAACCATGTCAGTATTAAAAATCCTGTTATAAATCCATAAAGAATTATTGATCATAATCCTGGTACTTGTGATAACTAATAACAACTGTCATATTCCTTGGTTGTGTAGAAAAGGGGAGAATAAATCTGGATTTTATAACTAGCTAAAGCTCTCACTTGTATGACAGTCACATAAAATTCAAACATATTGATAACATTGTATGAACAAAACAAACAGACATAATACGAAAAAATGCCAAAGTTAGGAATACTTCCGATTAAATGAAATACGAACAATGCTGAATTCAATATTTTTAAAACAGACTTCAAAAAATAATTAAAATGATCTTGATCATAACAAGTTCCCAGTTTTTTTTCCATCTCTTGTTGTTAAAACCTCCAACATGTTCAAATAATGCATTGTCATAGAATCATTGAGACTAGGTCACGATTTAAAGAAGAAATGCAATTACAGCTTTAAATGAGGTAACTTAACTAATCTTTAAGTTAATGTCCATGCCAGTTTACATTTACATGAAAATGAAGCTTACATGAAAAACGCAACGATAACACTTCTTTTAACATTAACACATTTTCAACCTATACATGTTTTAAAATGAGACATGTTAAGAACATAACATTGTGTTTAGACTTTTGTTTAGTATTTATTAGTGCATATTTCAATAATTTTTGGGAATCAGCCCCTGCCTTAATAAGACAAAATACAATGGAAAATAATAGTATAGCTTTTTTATAATATGACTGCTATTCATTTTCTAGAATCGCCGTACTGAAAATAATTTTGTTACAGATATTTCCGACAAAAAGTTAGGTTATTAATTAAGCGTTTTTACCCAATCCATAGCAGGTTTGGATATAACGTAATTTCCGTCACAATTAAAAAACGTTATGTAAACGTCAAAGCCGCTGCTAACGGTGACAATTTTTGTTGTTGAAAATTTGAAAAGTTTATATTATAAAAAAAATATAGTTCAGAATTGTGTTTTTTCTGCTCCTTGTTTTCATATGTTCGTGTTGTTGGTGTTCCCTCAACCTTGATTTCACAAGTTTTACTATGTATTTTGTTTTTCTTTTTGCTGCTTTCTTGTTATTTGTTATTACTATGGCCTCTGTAATTTGTCTTTTGCATGTGACATAACATAAAGCATTTTTCAGTTATAAGTGTAGCAAATAATTTTTCATGAGATTTGGTAAAACTAATATGTCATACATTTTTTTACACTATTTTTATGACGAATAACTGTACTATTGGAGAAATAAAGACTATTAATAAAGAAAGCCACGTGTTTGAGACTAGTCATTGGTCATTACAGGACTTTGATTTTTTTTTATCAGTCCAGAAAGATCTTTATTTACGCTCAAATAAATATTAGGCAAATATTCGAATTGCTTTCTAGTTTGAAAAGGAACTTGGTTAAACGAAAGGCCAAACAGGTACTATACACATAGTAGGAAATGCTTATTCTTCCGGGGCACATGATTTCAACTCTAAAGTCTGTGTTAAATTTACAAATGGTTATGAATATGCTTCTAAGTCGTATTCCTTATGCGTTTTTGTATACTGGCTCTTTTTAAAAGCAGATTTTTCGAAACCTTTAGACATTTCGACTTGTTTTGAAATCATTGGTTGGATATGTACTGACTGGTCCGCCACTTGTAAAATATCTGTCATAGATTTGAAAATAAGAAATACGCCATAGATTTGGTTACTTCAAAACTGCCATATATTCAAGATTTCAAAATTGTATTGTAAAGAAACGGGGACCTCGTTGGCCGAGTGGTCTAAGTACATTTATGTAGTAACTACTATAATCACTAGCTAGACAATACTGGGGTTGTGAGTTCGAACCCCACTCATTCGGGTGCATTCGACTCCAATCTTGATTGACTAGGATTGTCAGTTTTCCTATTGTAGTTGTGGGGTTTTCTCCAGGCACTCTGGCTCTTTCCACCAAAAAAAACCTGGCCTACACAAAATAGCCTAAATGCGATGCTCAAAAAGTTGCGTTAAAACACCAAAATATTAAACGCTCTCACATACACACACATGTATGTGTAACCTGAGGTAAATATACAATATTCTAATGCAATTTGGATTTAACAATTTTTTTCATTGGCTAACAGTTGCCGTCAAATCCACAGTTGACCAGGCGTAACAAAGGAGAGACCCGCCATTTTGAATTGATGAATCAACAAATGTTCGATTACTACTATATAATCAAAAATAAAACAACACCTACCTCGAATTTGACGTTTTAATGTAATTTTATCCAAATTTGAAGCGTACAGGTAACGAAATAACCTCCAGTTTGTAAGTTTTCGTTTGTATGACGTCACGTTTAGCCATGACAGTCTTTGTGCCAAAATTATTCATGAAGTTTCGCGGATTTTTTTTACTTGACAATTTTAGACATTTTTTCAAGTTTTATCGTATTTTTTTCTTTTTGTAATGCATTAGAATCGGAATAACAGTACTGTAGTTGAAGAGTTGCCACCGTCAATTTTGATTTGACGGTCGCAAATCTCCATTTTACTCTCTCCGCTCCGCGTCGCCAGTTAAACTGCATTTGCGACCGTCAAATCTACAATTGACGGTGGCAACTCTTCAACTACAGTACTGTTATTCCTTAAATAACCATAATGTATAATACAATGCTTCGTATAAAACTAGGGATGTGTTTTCTCTAAAAAAAAAACAGTTGAGGAGACTTTCATATAAAAAGATAATGAAATATCGTCTCCTACATTTTCTTAATAGATTAAGAAACAAAGAGTTTACGGATTTATGCAATGTTTGTTATATAAATTGAATATTAATTTAAGGCGAAGTGAACGTAATTGCACGCCCCTAGCGGAATACGGGATTAATAACGTTCGACGTTAGTTACGCAAGTTATCTCCCTCACTGCAAGAAAGGACACACGAAAGAGAAAATACTTCGTGCGGTATATCATAAATCAAACAAGCACGCCGTGATGTCTTAAAAAACCTAATCATGAGGAATTACCTGAATTACTCCAGTTAGAAATCAAAGCATTCTATTGTTTCGTGCAGCCTGACTTTAATATAAGTTGATTTTTTTTGTTTTAAACGCATGGACATGAAAGGCATTTCGTGTGTACAAAACTTATGATATCTACAGATTGTAAAAATGCCTCACAACAGAATTATAAATAAACATGTGACGATTCTATTTCTATTGATATCAAATTAATTAAAATGAAACCTGAATTGACCCAACAATATCGTTTTAAAAGCAGTAGTTTTGAACGAAGACACACAGTACTCAACATAAAGTTTTAGGTTACCGAACAAATAATGAATGACATGTGAAATTAATTTTTAGAATAAAAAAACGTTGACATGTTCGTATTTTGTGCAAATGAAAATTTTAGGACATGATTTTTTTTTTCCATTTAGAGAATAAGACGATACCACGAGAATATAATTTGACCACTAGTCTAGGACAACACTTAAAAGTTGGAAGAACAAAGACGAAAATTAACATATTAGGCCCCCAAAAAATACTCATAGTAAACTAAAAAGTTATCACTCTAAACATTTATCTTAGAATAAGTAAAAACTATGTCATTCAACTTCCAGTTTTTAACTTTTTCTACATGTGCAGAAAATAAAGAGGTGTCTTCTATTCCGTCCGAAATTTATGGGAAAACTGAATCTAAATTTAGAACCAAATTGAAATTAAAAGTACAAATACACATGATTCATGTATGATCAAAATATAACACGTCATTTCTTCTTTTTCAAATTTCAATTTCGAAGAAATAGCAAAATTGTTTTGTTTTATTGTGCCTGTGTGCATCATTTCAAATTAGAGAAAAAAAATGTAATTTTGAAGTAACGTTTTATTCCCAAGTCTCAATTCAAGATTATGAATGAGTAAAATAAATCATTACGGTTAAAGAAAAGAGGTCAGAAAAGTGTTGTGGCACTTGAAACTGTAATTTAATGTTTAGTGGAAGTAAAGGTGAAATGAGTTCAGACTTTTAATACATTTCAATAGCATTTTAAAGAATTTTTTTTTAATTTAACGGAAGTTTACTGCAAGGGATGCTTTAAGGACCTCGATGATTATCCAGGAAGATCTCGCACTCGGTCAGCTCTATGCTTTCACTTAGCTCATGATAATACAAGAATTGAGAAGCCTGTGGTGGACTAACAGGGGCGGATCCAGTCATTTAAAAAAGGAGGTCCCAACACAGGACAAAGGGGGTTCCAACTATATGTCCCCATTCAAATGCATTGATCGGCCCAAAAAGGGGGGGGGAGTCCAACTCCCGGAAGGATCTGCCAATTACTTGTCCATTAATGTAAGAATTTGGAGTTTCGCAACATTTACATATAACGTGTTTTTTTTATAGGATATTACTTTTTTTATTATCAACGTTGACCCCCCCCCCCCAAAAAAAAAAAAGAGGTATCCGATAAAAATCGTTGAATGTAAATCATTTTAAACTCCAAAGTTTTATATAATTGGACTTAGTCTAATAATTGACTGGTTGTTATTCACTTTGGTTCAAGTCTGTCACTTCACAACATGGTATTTGTTTTTCGTAACTATTTTTTTTCATGAATAAGACTATTGGTTTTCTCGTTGGATTTTTTTTTGCATTTTTCATATCGGGGTTTTTGGTCGCCTACACATTATGTTTTTGTCTCTTTAATTGTTGAAAAGTGTTTGGTTGTTGATAGTTATTGCTTACATCGACTTCAATTAAGCAGTGGCGGGTAGTTTACTCATTGGATGTCATACCACATCTCTTTATTGTTTTGTATGATAAAAATAGAAAAGCTATGCATTTGCATTATGCAGAGGCTATATTCGTACGGCATTTCGCTAGGTAAACCCGTGTAGCAATACAGTATGAATAATCTCCGTGCATTACACCGAGTACATTCTTATAACATTTCATTAGGTAAATTTTTAAAGCATCGACCATGATAATTCTCATAAGGTCGCATTCTTATATGATTAATTTTACACCAGTTAATTTAAAGCATTACTCTATATTAATCGCTTTTTAAAGCGTTCCCCTAATCATTTTTTTTTGTTGCATAACACTGCATGGGTAAGTTACGATCGTTACTGCACTGACTAGGTACGTCGATCTCAAAAGGATCATATAAGGTGTAAGGTTTTCATTTTGAATATAATACATGTATGAAATATCTGCGACGGGTAGTTGTACCAAATACTCCGATCTTTTCTAATTTTTTTTTAAAATGTATACATAATCGAGTCCTTCTGTTTAACCTCATTGCGGTCTAAAAAAATCTGAAGATTAAATGAAATGAAGCTCTTTTCAGGATTAACCTAGATAAGGGACACTAAAGGCAGAACATGTTAAAGCCACGGATGTATAACAACTAAAATAGTTGAAGATTCATAGTATGCATTATGCTTGTTGTTTAAACCCGTGTTACCCCCAGGGTGACTGGGGAAACGAGATATGGTCGCTTGGTCTACTCCCGACCGGCAGTAAAACATTTGCCGAAGAGGAGCGTCCGTTTGGCTCTGCAGGATTTATCAAGCTCGCAGTCCCGTCCGGTCAGAATGGTAACGTTAAATTCGATGCCTCGTGTTAAGAGAGTGCCCGTTTAAAACCATTGCAACAACTATAATTTAAGGGTTGAGTATGTGGAATGTTGCACGCGGCAATATTTCTGTCCCTATATTCCCTTATTTTCTAATGGCACTCCCAGACCATCATCCCGGATGGCCTCTGTTATGAACAAATCTTCCTATCGTTTATATTATTTACTTGTTCTCGTCCTGAACATGCATGACATATTTGCCACTGGACGTTAAGCAACCAACAATCAATCAATCAATTTAAATCATTAAATAAGGATTTTTAACAAATAATGCATGGAACAAACAAATATTTTCTTATGTTACTGAATCTTCATTCAGCAAACATTACATCATTCTTTGTCTTTTAGTTAATGAAAAGGGAAAGTGATCGAGATTGGAAATTTTGTAAAATAAATATGTTTTGGCAGAGATGCGTCTTGAGCATGTGTGTAAACATGACTAATGAAATAGGTTTATAATGTAGACTATATTGTGTGCAAAACCTCAGATTAACAACATGCAGAAATGACGAACATGACAATATACAGAAAATAGGTCTACTTTTTAAATACAAACATGCAGAATTAAGATTGAAAACGAGGTATATACCCGATCCTAATATTAAAACCGATCAATTCATTCTGACAGCACTGTGTTAACCGGGACAAATTCAAACTCGATATTTGATTCATTAAAAAATTAAACAATCCATGCCAGCATTGAAAAAGAATCGGAAATCACTCTAATATAGAAAAGATGAAATAAGGATGGGTCTACAGTAAATTTCTTTCATTTGCGGTAAATTAATTTACAAACTTGCATTTTCTTTTGCGACAGAAATATTCTGTAAAATTAGTAAGTTTATTTCCTTATCAATTTATAGCCTTAGATCATTTGTAATACATAGGAAGATGAATAATACAAACACACGCCATTGCTACGACATTATACGGTATAATCGACGTAGAAGTTGCTAAGGACTTTCTTTGCACCGATGAATTCGTCTTTCATTTTTAAATCGTATATCATTTTTTGAAAAAAATCCATTGTCCAACAAAATAGAAAATCTTGATAATGTAAAAATATCTGCTAATTTTGATGATTTTCCCTATATATCCTATGTAATTTTGGTGTATCATGTAGTTAATTTGAACGGCTCGTATCTCAAAAACGAAAACGGTTACCCCCCTTTTTTTTTTCATTTTCTGGTGTAATTTTTCAAACAGAATTCGTATGTGAAATTTAAAAAAAATCCATTGTGGAGTTTAATTACGTACACTTCGCCTTAATGAAATTTAATTTTGAAAAGGTAAATTTCTCAGCTGATATGGTCCGTTATTGGCTTTCTTTCAATGGTAATCCAATTTGGACACGCTAACAAAGCCCTGTCCTGTAATTTTCCGTGTTCAAAATATTGTATTTATGCTACAGTATTACGTTGCTGAGTGAAAGCTGTAGGACAGACTCTCATTTTACATCATTGCAATTCACCGAATTGACATGTTTTAATGAAGATGGTATAAATAAAATGACACATCTTATGTATTCAATCATTCCATGCCAATGTTTTTTTTAAATATACAGCTATATATCATTTATTATTATTTACTTGCCTGATTTTGTACCAACTAGAATCCTTGGTACGTTTTTGAGGAAGTGATTAATTTCATGAATCCATTGTTCTTCAATGTTTTCGAAAGAGTCAGGGGAAATTACTGAGAAGACCAAAAGCACCACATCAATTCCTAGTTCATATACCAACGGTCTAAGTCTATCATAATCATCCTTAAAAAAATCGATCACACATAACAACGTCGTACATCAACTTTCATAATAATTATCCCATGTGTATTGTCAATTTGTACTGTTACCCTATCAGTAAAACGACAGACGAATGCTACGAAACGAATTCTGAATAATGTTTCCCATGAAATCTGTACATTTAAGGCATAAATGTTTTAAAAGCATAGATAACTCGTACGTGTGTTTCTATATAATGTAAATTCCATGTTTTTTAATTTTTGTTTTACCTATATCTGAAATTGCTACATAAGTTGATATAACAAATATTGGATTACATTTTGTAAAACAAGTACATCTCGAACAATTATAAAGATTTTGATATCATTAATTAAATTCCACTTATCAGTTAAGACGACAGACATGTTTTAAAGTAAATCAAACATTTTTGAACAAATCAATATACTTAGACATGTTGATGTGATTTTAATGACATTAACAATATTGGGTTGTTTTTTTAAAGCTGTTGGAACTATTGTTAAAGACATCATGCCATTTTGAGCTAGGCTTATTTTCTGCAAAATGTAGAAAATTTAGTAACAGCCCTTAGGTTATTGTTGGAGAGTTGTCTCATTAGCAATTATACAATATCTCCTTATATTACATCTGTAGTTCATTTGTTCCCCGAATAAGGAATAACTGAAAAAAAATTGAGGATTCCTAGTTCTAGATCGTATAAGGATTTGATATATGAATTTGATTTGTATTACCTGTCCTGCTGTATCATGTAAATTCACCCTGATATAAACTCCATGTGACTTAAAGTGGACTTGGTAGCTCTCATATACCGTTGGTGGAATGTTAATAAATTCTAGTTCATTTCCAATTTTAAAATCAGTTTGTCGCATTGCATGTAATAACGCTGTCTTCCCACAACTGTCCCCAACGGCCACAATATCTATACTTCCCATTGCTACTTATATCAACCTGCATGTTTGTAAATAATATCCCATCGAAGTTTCTATTAAAATAAAAATTTGAATTATGCTTTTGATAAAGCAATGAATACTAGGCTAACGAAACTATACGGTCGTACACGTATCAGCACATAAATAAAGGAAACAGTAGTATAACGTTATTCAAGAGTCATAAATCGATTAAAAAAAATCCGGGTTACAAACTTAAACCGAGAGAAACACATCAACTATAAGAGGAAAACAACGGAACAACAGAAACACTGAATTGCAACAAAAAATCCTCCAACATACATGTACATAGAAACGGACTTTTTGCTTACGACTGCCATATATATTCCTGACTTGGTACAAGAAATTTTAAGAAAAACATGATAGATTGAACCTAGTTTTATGGCTTACAAAACATCCCCCGGTGATACATGTATGGCAATGTTGAAAGCATATCGCTGAAATGACAATACTAGTCTTAAACTGTTAATGACGTCTTTACACTAAATTATTCCATATAAAACGTATACCTACATCAAAAATACTGTTAGTCCATTCATTATTACGTTTATTTGTTATTTCGCGTATTGGAGAATCTGAACTTATGCAAGATTGTTTATTCTGATTTCAGGCAATACTAAATACACATAATGTCTCATTCAAAATGCGAGTTTTCATTTTAGCGACATCGATTTTGTCGCAATTCGCCGTTTCAGAATCTAATGCATCCTGGGTAATATTTTCAACACCAAAACGTCTTGATTGGTTAAAAATGCCATACACAATGGAAATTTAACCAATGACGTGACATTATTTTCATTTTTGGGTACGAACAATGAAATGACCAATGATGCTTTAGGTTCTGAAACGGCCAATTCTTTCAATAACAAAAACATCTCAAACATTTCCGATTGTACAGATGTCTATAGAATTTTGAAAATAAGTGATAAGAACAACAAAAAATAATTATCAAATACTCAAAAAATGTGTTCTACTTGATAGCACATTTTTATACTGAGTACACATAATGCTATCAACATTCAAAATTCGAGTTTTATCGCTGAAATTACTAATAAACAACACCAATCTTAAAATCGGTATTGTCGATTTATGACAAGTATGTATAAATAACAGCAACCTCCAGGAAAATGAAACAAAAGAAAAACAAAAATTTAAAACTGTTCATTATTTTTGACAAATACACATACACTTTTGCCCCTCACCACCGAACAATCACATATCAGCCTTCAGGCACCTGACGATAAGAAAAAAACTGATACAGATCTTTGTTATACGAGTTTGTTTTCAGTAATTTATTACAAAATATTTTTCAAACAAAGAATTAACACGTTTGATATAAATGACATTTAAACCAATGGGAGTACATTATTTAGATCGAATTTGAAATTGTTATCTCTGATCGAAATTTCAAAATCCAAAATATTGATTTAAATTCTTTTGGTAAAATATTATTGCACATAATCAAGAGCTGACATCGTTCTACAATAGGTGACTAGACGAGCTCTGATTGACAGGCAATAATTTCTGACCAGGGTCTAATAAGTGTAACATGATTGACAGGGTAGATTATTGGTTAGGCTCTTACCGGCAACGACTATCAGTCCCCGAAAGTATCATCAGTTCAGCAGTCAGTACTTCGGTACTGACATGATTTAACAGACTTTTCTAAAATTGTCCGTTTATAAATTTTGAAATTATTTAGAAACTAAGGTTTCAACTCCATCAGGAAAAATTGACTTTAGAAAATGTGGCTATTTATTTTAGATATTTTTGTCAGATAGCTCTTCAACGGTTTCAATACATCTTAGGATTTCAAATGTTTGGCTTTGAGCGTTCTTAGTGAAGGTAAATTCAGAAAAGCGTGTGTTTAATGAAAATACATTGTATTTAGCATTCTTTTCTCACTAAACACAATTACATTTAGTTTCTTCCGAGTTCACTTTTATTTCCGCATCTCTAATTCATTATTTCAGTTGTGTTCAGAGACATTTGACTCTTGAATTAACCGTTATTTATTTTCAAATGTTGAACCTATTTACTGCATGTATATATATATAACGAAATTTGTTTGACATGCACACGTATAAAAATTGCGGTTTTTATCCAACGTAGTCATAGGTTTGAACGTAGTTTTCAATTTAGACTCGTTTATATTTTTTGTTTGGGCATGTATCATATTTTCCCTCCGGTTTATATGATCCGTTCATCCTATATATTGACTCTTACACATCATTGATGGCGATCCGATGGATACATCTGTTGTAGGGTTGTCACTGACTCAGACGTACTTATGCATATAATTATTTTCTGTGACTGTATCTTACATTAATTTGTAGGATCCTTTACTATAGATAATTTAGCTGATCTGTAACAATAACATCTCATGCCTTATATATCATGTACTGTAGTACGCCGCTAGATTAAAACTGACGTGGAAAGGTAACATATGGCCACCGAAAGCTCTTTTATTGAGAGCCCAGGTGGTGGTGTGGTCTAGCGGGACGGCTGCAGTGCAGGCGATTTGGTGTCACGATATCACAGTAGCATGGGTTCGAATCCCGGCGAGGGAAGAACCAAAAATTTGCGAAAGCAAATTTACAGATCTAACATTGTTGGGTTGATGTTTAGACGAGTTGTAAATATACATTATGTACACAGCCATGTATCACCATCATTGATGGCGATCCGATGGATACATCTGTTGTAGGGTTGTCACTGACTCAGACGTACTTATGCATATAATTATTTTCTGTGACTGTATCTTACATTTATTTGTAGGATCCTTTACTATAGATAATTTAGCTGATCTGTAACAATAACATCTTCATGCCTTATATATCATGTACTGTAGTACGCCGCTAGATTAAAACTGACGTGGAAAGGTAACATATGGCCACCGAAAGCTCTTTTATTGAGAGCCCAGGTGGTGGTGTGGTCTAGCGGGACGGCTGCAGTGCAGGCGATTTGGTGTCACGATATCACAGTAGCATGGGTTCGAATCCCGGCGAGGGAAGAACCAAAAATTTGCGAAAGCAAATTTACAGATCTAACATTGTTGGGTTGATGTTTAGACGAGTTGTATATACATTATGTACACAGCCATGTATCACCATCATTGATGGCGATCCGATGGATACATCTGTTGTAGGGTTGTCACTGACTCAGACGTACTTATGCATATAATTATTTTCTGTGACTGTATCTTACATTAATTTGTAGGATCCTTTACTATAGATAATTTAGCTGATCTGTAACAATAACATCTTCATGCCTTATATATCATGTACTGTAGTACGCCGCTAGATTAAAACTGACGTGAAAAGGTAACATATGGCCACCGAAAGCTCTTTTATTGAGAGCCCAGGTGGTGGTGTGGTCTAGCGGGACGGCTGCAGTGCAGGCGATTTGGTGTCACGATATCACAGTAGCATGAGTTCGAATCCCGGCGAGGGAAGAACCAAAAATTTGCGAAAGCAAATTTACAGATCTAACATTGTTGGGTTGATGTTTAGACGAGTTGTAAATATACATTATGTACACAGCCATGTATCACCATCATTGATGGCGATCCGATGGATACATCTGTTTAGTAGGTTGTCACTGACTCAGACGTACTTATGCATATAATTATTTTCTGTGACTGTATCTTACATTTATTTGTAGGATCCTTTACTATAGATAATTTAGCTGATCTGTAACAATAACATCTTCATGCCTTATATATCATGTACTGTAGTACGCCGCTAGATTAAAACTGACGTGGAAAGGTAACATATGGCCACCGAAAGCTCTTTTATTGAGAGCCCAGGTGGTGGTGTGGTCTAGCGGGACGGCTGCAGTGCAGGCGATTTGGTGTCACGATATCACAGTAGCATGGGTTCGAATCCCGGCGAGGGAAGAACCAAAAATTTGCGAAAGCAAATTTACAGATCTAACATTGTTGGGTTGATGTTTAGACGAGTTGTATATACATTATGTACACAGCCATGTATCACCATCATTGATGGCGATCCGATGGATACATCTGTTGTAGGGTTGTCACTGACTCAGACGTACTCATGCATATAATTATTTTCTGTGACTGTATCTTACATTAATTTGTAGGATCCTTTACTATAGATAATTTAGCTGATCTGTAACAATAACATCTTCATGCCTTATATATCATGTACTGTAGTACGCCGCTAGATTAAAACTGACGTGAAAAGGTAACATATGGCCACCGAAAGCTCTTTTATTGAGAGCCCAGGTGGTGGTGTGGTCTAGCGGGACGGCTGCAGTGCAGGCGATTTGGTGTCACGATATCACAGTAGCATGAGTTCGAATCCCGGCGAGGGAAGAACCAAAAATTTGCGAAAGCAAATTTACAGATCTAACATTGTTGGGTTGATGTTTAGACGAGTTGTATATATATATATATATATATACGAGTCTAAATTGAAAACTACGTTCAAACCTATGACTGCGTTGGATAAAAACCGCAGTTTTTATACGTGTGCATGTCAAACAAATTTCGTTGTAGAAGGGTCTAAAAACAGCACAAACAACATTTTCCAGAAGACCAAAAGAGTGAAAAAGTATATTTAAACAAAACGCATTTGACTAACAGGTCGAACAACTGATGTTCTTTAACCCTGCTGACTGCCTTTGACGATTGCCAAATAAAATTGATCACAAGATGTAACAAAATGGATCCTAATATAAATTTAATACGTCACAGAAAAAAAAAATTGTTAACTTGTGGACAGGATGTTGTGCCCAAACATTCGGTGTCAATATTTCTTTAGTACACCATATCCGGATTTCGACAATAAATGTCTATATATATATATATATATATATATTATACTAAAAGCCTTTGAGAAAATTCTACATTTTCTACAAAATGCTTAGCAAAAAGTAATCAAAAGTACCAGGATTATAATTTTATACGCCAGACGCGTGTTTCGTCTACATAAGACTCATCAGTGACGCTCAGATCAAAATAGTTGAAGAAGCCAAATAAATACAAAGTTGAAGAGCATATATAGCAACATTTTCACAAATTATTCCGAACCGGCCAATATCGCACATTTTCTATATAACTTTCAGAAAACAAAGATCAAAGTTATCAGGCATAGATAAACCAAGTGATGCCGTTGATTATGTTAACATTAATTGTGTGAAAATATATAAACTAAAGAAATTATTACCTTCCATTTTGTTTTCCTGTTGTGTCTGAAGTGCGAACTATGTATATAAGTGAGATATGTAAATTACTTTAGTTTCCTTTTACAGGAAACTTGTCAAGTACACAAATGTAAGGGTCCTTGATTATGTTAACATTAATTGTGTAAAAATGTATATACTAAAGAAATGTGTACCTTCAATCGTGTTAGCCTGTTACACAAACGTAATGGTTTTTTAGAGTCATTATGAATGTGGTGAATATAAAAGATTCAAATAAATACAAACAATATATGTATCACCACAAGGTCAAATTAATGTGTGAATCACACCTGGGTTCAAGTATTTGCCAAAATAATTAATTACATTCCAATTATTTGATTTTCAAATGTAATTAGTTTCATTACAATTTCATTGATTTTCAAATGTAATTATAATAAGTACATTACAATAATATTGATTTTTGAAATGTAATACTATTTAAAACATAAAAAATGTCACAATTACATTGATCTTCAAATGTTATTGATAACATTACAATTACATTGCCAATGTAATTAATTGCATTTCAATTACTTTTATCCAAAGGCATGTAAGAGTTACGTTATCTAGTTGAACTCATGAAAATGAAAAAAGGCTCGATTAGAAGAACTTACAACATGTACAAATGTATGGATATATATAGACCGGTGCATTCACTTTTGTTTACAATTAAAACATTTGAACAAGATTTGCTTTGAAAAAAAATAATTAATTTCTAACATAGTTGTTACATTTTAATCACTATGATTAGATTTATTATTGTGATAGGAAAACAATTGATAAATATTCAATTAGAAATACATCAAGATCAATAGTAAAATATTTTGTATTATTATGTATTCTTTTTTTTTTTTGAGTTTCTACTTAAAATGTTATATATTTTATATTTTGAAAGTTTTCTGATGTACCTCATGTTAACTTTAAGGTAAGTTTAAATTCCATTTAAGACATAAGAATAATAGCAGCATTTGTAAGACTTGGTTATTACAAAAAACAAAATTGTCAATTTTATTGGACTTCAATTTTGTATGGTTCAACTGTTGCATTTTAAATTTGCAAAATTTGGTAAAAAGTGTTAAGTGAGTCTTATTCCCTAATGTGACTGTTTTGCTGAGTGTGAAGTCGTTTTGCTTTAAGACGTTACACGGTACTTTTCCATCCCAAATTACTTTATTGGGTTTTGATGTTGTGTTAGTTGTTGTCATCAGATTTTTTCAAATTTCTTAACGTTTGTAGTTGTAAATCGTACTTTTTTCTGTGTTTTATTCGTGTGTTGTGTTGGGGATAACTTCTCATCCAGTTCATTTGGTAGATTTGATTTTGGATCAAGGAAATTTACACCATATATATATTTGGTTTGCAGTTTGATCAGAAGAAAAACCCACAAATCTAGACAATACAAATAATTATCTAATTACTACAATTAAATATTAATTAGTATTACAATTTTCACTGTTATTAATATAAGTTACATAAGTCATACAAATCTAATCTTGAATTTGAATCAAACACTTTCTTAAGTTTTGGAACACGTTTTAGAAATTTATATGTGACGTCACTTTGGGCATTGCATTGACTATGGTAACAAGGCTGTGATTTTGAAATGTATTCGTTTTTATCCTATAGCTAGTCACCACTTCAGTTTAATCATGTATAGCTGTTATATAGTCATTTTATAAAATTAACTGTTTGCAAAACTATGCATTTTTCTTGATAATAACATACATAATGATGTGTTTGTTCCAGACAGATAACCCTGGCCTTTTTGATCTTTCGGTCCTCGTCGATCTTCATCTTTGTAGTTGTTAGGGCTTTCACACTTTTTACATCTGAGCATAGTTTTGTGTGGACGTAACGCGCGACTGGCGTATAAAAATATCTTTTAACCTGTTACCTTTTGATGGCTATTATTCGATTGTTTTTCTGTCCTATATTTTATCCCATTTATCTGTTTATTTATTGAAACCCTGTCGTGTAATGTTGTCATTTTAATGTATAATTATCACTGCCATTAAAGCGGGAGGTTTTGCATGCCACAAAACCAGGTTCAACCCACCATTTATAAAAAAATACCCTGTACCAAGTCAGGCAAATGGCCATTGTTACACTACAGTTCGTTTCTGTGTGTGTTACATTTCGATGTTGTGTCTGTATCGTAGTTCTCTTTTATTTGATACATTTCTCTCAGTATTAGTTTGTAACCCGGGTTTGTTTTTTCTCTATCGATTTATGAATTTCGTACAGCGGTATACTATAAATGCCCTTATTTGTGCAGAGAAAACACTCGTCTGGGGTATATAATTATAATATTGGTACCGTTTATAATTATTAACACCACTGAGTAGATTTCACTGCTGGTTGTAGTTTCGTCCAGAATGGTATCAACAGCCCAGTAGTCAGCACTTCGATGTAGACATGAAAATCAATTATATGGTCATTTTAATAGATTTTCTGTTACAAAATTTAAATTTTTCGAAAAACAAAGGATTTTTTTATCCTTATAAATTACCTTAGCCTTTTTTAGCACAACATTTTAGAATTTTGGGACCTCAATGCCCTTCAACTTTGTACTTGTTTGGCTTTATAACTATTTTGATCTGGGGTGACTGAAGAGATTTATCACAGAATTTTAAGTTTCAAATGAAACGTAAGTACATTAACGCAAGTAATTATATTTCTTTTCGTTTTGACATTTCTTTCTATTTCTGTTGCGCAATACTGAGTAATTCGGTTTTCGGACTTTATATACTGTTTTACGCGCCCTTTTCATTTCATCGAGAATTCACACACCAAACTTGTTCGACAACTTTATTGACAATTGTGAGTGACGAGGAAGACCAACGCGATATTACATGTACTATAAACCGAGATTATGAACCGCCTAATCAAACAGACCCAGATAATCATATATGTTGATTTTTTGAAGACGCCTTTTCTTTGTTTTCCTGTCAACTGGATACTGCCAACCGTCTGAACCCTTATTACAGGAACTCCGTTGAAGAAAAAGCTAGTTCTGATCTTTTTCTCCCACCTAGTGCATCATATACAGAAGTATCGTCTAGGAGTAGGAGCACGGCTGGTGGAAAAAGCGTTTACACTTCAAGCGAGTACTTTGGTGGAAAGAAAGGAGCAACCCTATTTTACTACTGCAACGAGAAAGGCCATTAGGCCTAACAATGTACCAGGAAAGAAAGCAGATATCCCCAAGAGAAGCAGGTGCAGTGATTCAGTTAAGTACCAGTTTTATAATTTAAACGTTCAAGATAATGAATCTGAAAATTCACTCATAAGATAGAAACCCATTCTATAATGGTAGCCTTTTCGAAAATTTTCATTTTTGAAAGATATTTTAAGCAAACAATTTTGTTCTCAATGTAATTCCTAAAGGCTATTTAATACTTTTTTATAAAAATAATTCTGCTTTTAAGCATTCAGTATTCGTGGACCGTAACGGGTAATTAGTAAGCTTTTAGAAACGCGCGCAATTATTGAATGCCAAGATCAGATTCCTTTTTTTTTGGTTATAACTCATCGACATATTGGATAATGCGGATATTTTAGAACACAACTAAATATCTTAAAATTTCAGCTTTCACATTTAAATTATCTACAGCAGCACGAGTTTTCAAAAGATTTACGTCCTGTTGTCAAGCATTTTCGTTTGCAGGGCCTAAAGAATTATATTATACATTGACGATGGCTGGGGAGTAGAGTATAATGCACAATCTTTTAAATGTTATCTGATATCTTGTTGCTATATTTTATATCCGCAGGTTTATTTGGGTTTTTTTTGTTACCCAAGAGAAAGGCGTTTGGAAGCTTCTCAAAAATTAACTTTGCTTGGTTTTGAATGTGATATGCATAATTATATTCCGGATCTTCCTTTACACTAATATTTTTTATTATTTGTTTAAAATTCAGCATCTATCCAGAAATAGATTGACCTAGACATTAATATGAACTTGCCGATATTTACATTTTTTTCTTCTTTGATGATTGGTTTGTATCCAATTTGTATTTTAATTATTTTGATAAAGTGTGCGGTCCATACACGTGTGACCTGTTTGCAGACAAACTTTAACTGTTAAATTGCACCATCTTTAAAATTAATTAGATCAATTTCACATATACTTACCTGTCAAGGTCAAGAAACTGCTCGTATCGAAATGGACATTATCAACTGTGTGGCCTTTATTGTGGTCATTTACAGTGTAATTGTAATAATTAGGTTTAAATACTTCGTGAAAAATTTAATCGAGTACGCCAAACCCAGCAGGTTGTTTCTAAAAGGCTCTTTTAACAGAATTTCGTTGCTGAGAAATTATTATTTAATATTTCATTCTGAGGTTAGATTTCAGAAGCTGAGGGCAATTATATATTTATTTTTCGGTGATGGGAGTCTATTTTATACATTGTAACTACCCGTGATGGTTATTGCGACTTTTAACCTGTTATAGGTGTTTATAATCGAACAGATAATTTCCCGTGATTGGATTTTGTTTATTTCCCCGTGATAGGATTCTATTTATATTTTGTGATGGGATTTTGTTTACGTTCATGTGCTGGGATTTTGTTTATTTTCCCGTGATGGAACTCTATTTATCTCGTTTGTTTATTTTCCCGTGATGGGACTCTATTTATATCCTGTGATGGGATTTTGTTTATGTTCTCTTGATGGGGTTTCAATTTATCTCCTGCGAAAGGATTTGTCAAATGATCTCCAACTCCATGACAGAGACCCTTGCAAGAATTTATTAAGTCTGATAATTGGTACCATATGTCATTTTTTTTTCAAGTCTGATTTTTTTTTTTTTTAATAATTATGAAGAGATGAATATCATTAAGAATTAAAGAATTTGTTGTTTGAAAACTGAATTTCATTGCTGAGAAATTATCATTTAATTTTATCGTTCTGAAGTTAGATTTCAGAAGCTGAGGGCAATTGTATATTAATTTTCCCGTGATGGTATTTTATTAAGACATTGTAATTACACGTGATGTAAGTTTATCAAGACCTTGTAATTACCCGTGATGGGAGTTTATTTGGACATTGTAATTTTCCGTGATGGGAGTTTATTTAGACATTGCAATTACCCGTGATGGGAGTTTATTTACACATTGTAATTGCCCGTGATGGGATATTATTTAGACATTATAATTTCCCGAGATGGGAGTTTATTTAGACATTGTAATTTTCCGTGATGGGAGTTTATTTAGACATTGTAATTACCCGTGATGGGAGTTTATTTACACATTGTAATTGCCCGCGATGGGATATTATTTAGACATTATAATTTCCCGTGATGGGAGTGTATTTAGACATTGTAATTGCCCGTGATGAGAGATTATTTAGTCATTATAATTTCCCGTGATGGGAGTTTACTTAGACATTGTAATTACCCGTGATGGGATTTTATTTAGACATTGTAATTACCCGTGATGGGAGTTTTTTTAGACATTTTAATTACACGTGATGGGAGTTTATTAAGACATTGTAATTGCTTGTGATGGGAGTGTATTTAGACATTGTAATTACCCGTGATGGGAGATATTTAGATATTGAAATTTCCCGTGATGGGAGTTTATTTAGACATTGTAATTACCCGTGATGGGATATTATTTAGACATTATAATTTCCCGTGATGGGAGTTTATTTAGACATTGTAATTTTCCGTGATGGGAGTTTATTTAGACATTGTAATTACCCGTGATGGGAGTTTATTTACACATTGTAATTGCCCGCGATGGGATATTATTTAGACATTATAATTTCCCGTGATGGGAGTGTATTTAGACATTGTAATTGCCCGTGATGAGAGATTATTTAGTCATTATAATTTCCCGTGATGGGAGTTTACTTAGACATTGTAATTACCCGTGATGGGATTTTATTTAGACATTGTAATTACCCGTGATGGGAGTTTTTTTAGACATTTTAATTACACGTGATGGGAGTTTATTAAGACATTGTAATAATAATATTATTGCTTGTGATGGGAGTGTATTTAGACATTGTAATTACCCGTGATGGGAGATATTTAGATATTGAAATTTCCCGTGATGGGAGTTTATTTAGACATTGTAATTACCCGTGATTGGAGATTATTTAGTCATTATAATTTCCCGTGATGGGAGTTTACTTAGACATTGTAATTACCCGTGATGGGATTTTATTTATACATTGTAATTACCCGTGATGGGAGTTTATTTAGACATTTTAATTACCCATGATGGGAGTTTATTAAGACATTGTAATTGCTTGTGATGGGAGTGTATTTAGACATTGTAATTACCCGTGATGGGAGATATTTAGATATTGAAATTTCCCGTGATGGTTATTTATTTAGGCATTATAATTACCCGTGATGGGAGTTTATGAGGACAATGTAATTGCCCGTGATTGGAGTTTATTTAGACATTGCAATTACTCGTAATGGGAGATATTTAGATATTGAAATTTCCCGTGATGGGAATTTATTTAGACATTGTAATTACCCGTGAGGGGTATTGCTACTTTTCCCGTGGTGGGATTTTGTTTACGTTCATGTGTAGGGATTTGGTTTATTTTCACTTGATAGGACTATTTATCTGCTGTGATAGGATTTTATTTCCGTTCTCGTGATGAGATTTTGTTTATGTTCTCTTGATGGGGTTTCAATTTATCTCCTGCGAAAGGATTTGTCAAATGATCTCAACTCCGTGACGGAGACCCTTGCAAGAATTTATGACGTCTGATAATTGGCACCATATGTCTTTTCTTAGTTTCGTCTGAAATTTCACAAAAACTTTTCGATAATCATGTAGATTTGAATATCATTAAGAATTTAAAAATATGTTGTTTGGTGCTGCAGGGTTTTCATGATTTTATCGAGCTTGCAAATATTATCCAATTTATCTTTTTCACAAATCTCATCTAGGTTTTATGATAGAAAGTAGTAAAACTGATGTGTATAGATAGGGCAACACTTTTTGTAAATGCTATAGAACTAACTCGGACTTGTGTCCAGTGGTATTTATATATCTTTGATCTCCAGTGAATATGTATTTAGAGTAATTAAAAAGTAAAACAGTATATACATGTACGTTATGCAAAATCAACAAACCTATTTCATATACCAGAGCAAGAGAGCTATTTTAGATGCTTTGTGTCGAGCTGGTTTCGATAAAAAATAAATTTGAGGAGTGGATGCGCGACTTCGTCAGCTCATAATGGAATACAAGATAGAATTTTAAAAGCACGCAGTAGATGAAAGTCAGATCTAGTAAAAGACGGTTACATAAAAGAAAATTTATATAGAAGGTTATCTTATTTATACCAGTCTACACCGGCATATTTCCTTTGTTTTGTCGAACTGTTTGGTGTGTATCTCCTGCCATATTAGTCTTTGTTGTTTCTTTATATAGCATAAGAAATAATTTATGTTCGGACGAGCAAAGCGAGGTAGAACATAATTATATTTCTTTTCGTTTTTACATTTCTTTCTATTTCTGTTGCGCAATACTGAGTAATTCGGTTTTCGGACTTTATATACTGTTTTACGCGCCCTTTTCATTTCATCGAGAATTCACACACCAAACTTGTTCGACAACTTTATTACATTAAGATTGAAATATTATGCTTTGTATAAATCCTAATTCTTTGTATTTCCTTTTTGTAGATAATATTAGTAGAACAGTTATGTATTTATCAAAGTTGTACAAAATCGAACATGTAAAGTTGTTGTTTATAGTTAACACGTGTTTGGTTAATTATAGTAAGGTCGGTTCGATTGGGATATTGAGTTCATGCACGAGTGAACTCAGGTGGTTTAAAGTCATTCGAGCCATTGCAGTCAAAGTGTACAGTAGCATTTTATTAGTTTCTCTCCAACTTGTTCTTTCCGTAATATTGCAAGTTTTGAACGTGAAGATCCTCTATGACATTATTGTACTGACTTAACAGATAGAGACATGCTAACCAAAGTTACAGACATAACCTTGAACAATTTCTTGAGCGGAACAAGTTATTACGATTGCTGTTAAGTCACCAGCAGGAAGGGATACAGCTAAAGAATACCTGTCATACGAGCTTGCTTAGGTTTCCGATGACGAGAAGAAGATTAGGTCCGCTGCAACACGGACATTGACGAACAAAGTAAAACAAGTAACACGAGCATGTTAAACATCAAGGTGATAAGTATTGTTTACATAATGTATAGTTTGTCATCATATTGAATATAAAATTATATTTAGATACAATTCAGTACATGCCATTTGAATATGAAAAAGATTCCCTCTTCATGATCTGTTTTGGGAAATGAGAAGAACATATATATATAATATGATAGATAAATTATACAAATTCATTCGTTTTAGACAGGATTGATAATGGTTATTGTATCCCGTTTATTATGATTCAACCAGTTTTACTGTTATATTTATCAAGAACTATATAAAAATGCGGAATTTGTTTCAGAAGCTAATCCAGAGAAAGGATTTGTAAAAGGGGATAATTTTTTACCTACATGTAGTTAAACAACACGTTTGGGAATATATAATTTAGTTCTTCTTTTCATGGTATCCAGTTCAGTATACATCAGATTTTTAATGAGTACTAACTATTTAAAAAAGTATATAGTTAACATGAGCTTTAACTAAAATATTATTATACAGTACCCAAGAGTTTCAATTTGATTATTGTTGCATAATCTACCACTGGGAATGATACTAGTACATTTCTTTTAAGTTATTACTTTTTGAGTAACTATTTTTCTTAATTGCTGGGCATATTTGAGTTAAATCTACTGATAGTTATATTAAGGCACTAGACTATTAATAATTTAATCCACTGGACAGGTTGTTATTTGAGCTGCTGGGTTAGTTGTAAGTGAAGCCACTAGGCATGTCGTAATATTAGCAACTCGGCTATAGTTATTCAAACCGCTGGACTGTTGTCATTGAAACTACTGGGCGGGTTTTTATTGAGGCCACTATTCGTGTTGTTTTTGAAGACATTGTACAGATTGTGTTATTGATGTCACTGGGAGTGTTGTTATTGACGCAACTTGGCGTGTTGTTAATGACGCCACTGGGTATGTTGTTATTGACGCCGCTGAGCGAAAAAATTATTGACGCCACTGTGCGTGTTGTTATTGACGCAACTTGGCGTGTTGTTTTTGATGCCACTAGGCGTGATGTTATTGATGGAACTAGACAGGTTGTTATTGACGCCACTGGGCGTGTTGTTATTGAAGCCACTGGGCGTGATGTTATTGACGCCACTGGGCGTGTTGTTATTGAAGCCACTTGGAAGGTTGACATTGACGCCACTGGGCGTGTTGTCATTAAAGCCACTGGGCGTGATGTTATTGACGCCAAGGGACAAGTTGTTATAGACGCCACTAGGCCTGTTGTTATTGAAGCCACTGGGCAGGTTGACATTGACGCTACTGGGCGTGTTATTGAAGCCACTGGGCAGGTTGACATTGACGCCACAGGGTGTGTTGTTATTGACGCCATTGGGCGTGTTGCTATTGAAGCCATTGGGCGTGTTGACATTGAAGTCACTGGGCGTGTTATTGAAGCCACTGGGCAGGTTGACATTGATGCCACTGGGCGTGTTGTCATTGAAGCCACTGGGCAGGTTGACATTGACGCCATTGTGCGTGTTGTTATTAAAGCCACTGGGCGTGATGTTATTGACGCCACGGTACAAGTTATTATTGACGCCACTGGGCGTGTTGTTATTGAAGCCACTGGGCAGGTTGACATTAACGCCACTGGGCGTGTTGTTATTGACGCCACTGGGCGTGTTGCTATTGAAGCCATTGGGCAGGTTGACATTGAAGTCGCTGGGCGAGTTGTTATTGAAGCCACTGGGCAGGTTGACATTGACACCACTGGGCGTGTTGTTATTGAAGCCATTGGACAGGTTGACATTGAAGCCACTGGGCAAGATACTGTTGAAGCCACTGGGCAAGATGATTTTGAAGCCACTGGGCAGGTTGTTATTGACGCCACTGGGCGTGTTGTTATTGAAGCCATTGGACAGGTTGACATTGAAGCCACTGGGCAAGATGCTGTTGAAGCCACTGGGCAGGTTGTTATTGACGCCACTGGACGAGGTATTATTGACGACACTAACCGAGGTAGTATTGACGCCACTGGCGTGATATTATTGACACCACTGGGCGTGTTGACATTGAAGCCACTGGGCAAGATACTGTTGAATCCACTGGGCATGTTGTTATTCAAGCCATGGGCTAAAAGCTAATCCATTAGGCATGTGGTTATTGACGCACTTGGTTTGTTTTTGTTGTTTTAGACGCCACGGGGCAATTTGGTATTGAAGCAACTGGACAGGTTGTTTATTACGTCACTGGGCAGTTTGTTAGTTTGTTATAGTCGCCACTTGGCAGGTTGGTATTGAAAACATTGGACAGGTTGTTTGTAAAACCACTTGGCAAGCTGTTAATGAAGACGCTTGGCTGGTTCTGGTTGAATCCACTGGATTGATGCCGATGGACAGGTTGTTGTTGACGCAGCTGGTCGTGTTGTTATTGAAGACACTGGACAAGTTGTTATATAAAACCACAATGCTGATTGTAAAATTAAGCCACTGGGCATGTTATTATTGACTCCACTGGCCATGTTAGTATTTACGCCACTGAGCATGTTGTAATTGACACAACGGGGGAAAATTATTATTAATGCCGAGGGAAAGGAGGCGGTTGAAGTCACTCGGCAATTCGTAATTAAAGCCATGGGTTAATAGTTATTTGACGCCACTGTGTAGGTTGTTATAGACGCAACTGGGCGGAGTGGTATCGAAGCCGCTTGAGGTTGTGTGTGAAGCCAGTGGGCAGTCTGTTGGTGAAGACACTTGGCTTGTTCTTATTGACGCCACAAAATTGAAGCCATCGGGCGTTATGTTATTGAAGAAACTTCAGTCTTGTCAAATTGTAGTTAAAGACAATGGGTTGATAGTTAATTAAGCCAAAGAAACATGTTATTATTGACGCAACTGGACATATTTTTATTTTTAAAATATCGGCATGATGTCGTTTAAGCCACTGGTCATGTCGTTTTAAAATATAGGCTGATAGTTATATTAAGACACCAGGCATGTTATTAATGCCACTGGACAGGTTGTTTGTAAAGCCAATGGGCCGGTTGTATTTGAAGACATTGGGCACGGTTCATTTATTTTACATAAATAAGGCCGTTAGTTTTCTCCTTTGATTTGTTTTACATTGTCTTATCGGGGCCTTTTATAGCTGATTATGCGGTATGGGCTTTGCTCATTGTTGAAGGCAGTACGGTGACCTATAGATGTTTGTCTATGTCATTTTGGTGTTTTGTGGATAGTTGTCTCAATTGGCAATCATACCACATCAGTCTTCTTTTTTATATGTTCTTATTGACATCAGTGGGCAGCATGTTGTTGAAGACACTTGACGGGTTGTTGTTGAATACACTCGGCATTTAGTAATAAAAGTTACTAGGCTAATAGTTAGTTATTTAAGTCACTCGACATGTTGTTATTGACGCCATTGGCCAGGTTTTTATTGAAGATACTGGACTTGTAGTTATTGCAGACTATTGGGTAGTTGTTGTTGAAGACACTGGACTTGGTTTTGAGGACGAGGACATTGGATTGATAGATGTTGAAGACACTGAGCTTGTTGTTGAGGACATTGAGTTGATAGATGTTGAAGACACTGGGCTTGGTGTTGAGGACAATAGGCTGGTTGATGTTGATGACACTTGCAGTGGCTTGGCTTGTTGTTGTTAAAGCCACTGGGCATGTTGTTATTACAAACACTTGGCGGGTAGTTATTCAAGACACTCGGCATGTCGATGTTGAAAACACTGGGTAGGTTTTTGTTGAAGACACATGGCAGGTTGTTGATGAAGACTCTGTTTGAGTTTACGAATTAGAACTTAAGAGATGAATATATAGATAATACAATGACGCATGATGTATGGACTTTAATATTCAATGGCACGGCATACATATTTTGAAATGTTATATTAAAACTGTTTGGTGTGTATCTCCTGCCATATTAGTCTTTGTTGTTTCTTTAAATAGCATAAGAAATATTTTATGTTCGGACGAGCAAAGCGAGGTAGAACATAACTTAAGCTTACAATTATACGGACTTTTATGACATAATTCAAATTGTGGTTGTCTCCCTACGCCGGTTTCATATTTCAGTCAGATAGTTACAATATTGTTTTAATTCTAAAATGACAATCATGTATCAGGTACAGAATTTCGATTTTGGGGTGTTTGGGGACAGCGCTGTGATATTTAAATGAAGATATTTCTGGTCCTGATTTTGACTGCATGAAATTGAATTTACAGCTACTAACTTGAGTTTAAAAAAAGTCCTACATTTTCCCATGAGATAATTATCAATTTGGAAATAAGAAGGCAGGACCTCATATTTAGGGTGAAACAACATTTACAAAATCTTTACAAAAGTGATTAGAAACAGTAAGACTCCTTTTTTGCCCCAAAATACAGCAGTTTTACAAAATTGTTAAAATGTACTAATATCATTAAGTCATGCTAAATTACTAAAATCTTCGCAGTTTTAGCATTTTTGTGAATTTATACACGCTGAGTTTAGTTTCGCAAGGTTGACTGCAATAATTTGAATTAATAGGGATCACGAAAAATTTGTTTAGCATAGCTTTGGGACTTTCAAAGAGTAGCAATTGAACTGCGCCAGTTGTCGTTCAATCCAAACACCAAATATCATTTCTCTGTACTTAAACAACCATAATACCTTTTGTACAATTAAAAAGGACTTATTGTATTTTTTGCCATTCGAAATACTCTCTTCGAACTTGCTAGTAATATAATAACGAAGCAACTCTAGTAAGGGATCTGTCGTGTACCAAATATAATAATATACTACTTAGGAATAGTTCATGACGTGAACATATTAACCCGGTTGAACTAAGAAGAAGATTGTAAAAAGAGTGCACACGCTGAAATTTCGCACATTTTTACCAATCAATGATATTATATTGATAGTCATAGATATAAATTTTTTCTCTAATTCTATGGACATTTATCCCTTTTCGAACCCATTGTATAAAAAAATTTAATCAACGTGTGGTTGCTGGTTATCTCAGAAGATCATTGGATGCGTTTAAGGGTCATGACCTTTTTGGCTGACTGGATGAACCAAAATATGATAACAGGTGTTAATGAAATTGACAACTTCGTGCAATGTGAAAGGCACTCGAAGGGGATTTTCGGTAAACAAAAAAAGAAAATGTCTTTTTAATCATTAGAGAAACAGATTCTTACATAGTTACTCGTGGATTATCGGACTTTAAAATTGATAATTTAACTATCTCGATTGGATAAATCCGATAATCCACTGGTATCAATGTAAGAATCTAAACTACTACAGCTAGCATAAAAACTTGACATGATCAAAGAAAATGAGATTAAGGTCATGTAAACCAAACAAGAGATACATGTACACCTTACAATCATTCAATACACTAAAATAATTGACCTATAGCTCATAGATCAACTAGCGGACTATGTGGTATGGGCTTTGCTCATTGTTGAAGGCCATACAGTGACCTATAGTTGTTAATGTCTGTGTCATTTTGGTCTCTTGTGGGCAGTTGTCTGATTGGCAATCATACCACATCTTTTTCTTATACATATAAACATTGACATCAACCATGAAATTGACCCATTGAGGTCGAGATCAGATGAACAATACAAGGAAAACATAAAAACATCTTAAAATTCTTCCATACAACAACTATAGTTGCCTATTACTTACAGTTCAGGAAAACTAAAACACACGATTTTAAACACTGGGCAATAAACCGTAAAATTAGGCCAAGGTCAAATAAAACATGCGAGACTAACATATAAAATATCCCATAAACCAAATATAGTATTTGAAAAAATACCAAACTGAATAAAAACTTTGACAACTGAACCATGAAAATGAGTTCAAGGTCAGACGGTATCTGTCAGTTAGACATGTACACCTTAGTCTTTCCATACAGTGAATATACTAGACCTCTCTTGCTTATAGACTTGACCGTTAAAACTTAACCTTGTTCACTAATCCATGAAATGCGGTGGAGGTCAACTGTAAACTGTCTGACGGGCATGAGAAACTTGCAAGGTACGCACATATCAATATAGTTATCATATTACTCAGTATTACAAAAAAAGGAATTTTAAGTAGTCACTGAACTATGAAAATGAGATCAAGGACAATGGACATGTGACAGACGATAAATTCATCACACGACTGAGGCATTTTTATAAAAAGTATGAAGCATTTAGGTCTCCAACCTTCAATTTAAGAAGGTAGCTAACGCCGCCGCCGACGCCACCGTATCACTATACCTATTTCGATCTTTCTGCTACAAAAGTCGCAGGCTGGACAAAAAATAGGGGATTAAAATAAACAATTGTTTTGTCATGTTGTGAAAGTTCCAATACTTTTTAAAATTTCAACCAAAATCAATATTTTTCCAAAAATTATTACCAAATAACTGTATGAGCCACTTTTATCAAATATTTACCAAATGATGTACCAGTGTCTGAAGTTTTTTGTTTATTTGGTTATCATATTATTCATGTTCATTTTTGTACTTTTCTGTTATATAATAAAATAATTTGGCCATTTGTGTGAAATGTGTCATCCGGGCTTCTAAGAATATAATACTAGTATGTTTTTTAGTGTTATCTTTGTATTGCTATACTAGCTATTCATATCTCGCTGCAAACGTTTTCACATTGTCAATGTCCTGGATGTGACATGATCTAATTAACTGATTGATTTTGTTTGCTTTCAGTCACAAATATATGCATTTTTTTAGACGTGAGCAATTTGGTAATAATTCATATGGGTTATTTCTGTATGGGATTGACCTAGATAAAGGACAAATGTTTTAACTGCTGCTGTCAAACGTTATGTGTTTTGTCAGTAAAGGAAACGAAAGAGATAAATGTAATGACTCTGGTTTCTCCAAATATGGTTAAAGTGCTTAAACCAGATTTGACGCCAAACAATTATGTTTTTACAAAAGTTCATGACAAATATTGTGAAACAGTTCTGTCATCCAAACATTTTGAGAAGTGATAGTTTATTGGGATAATTCAGTAAAAATCTATTTTTGATAATTTAACTCTTCTTTTTTATTAAGTATATTTATAATAAATAAAACTGTTCTGGTGTTCAAAGCTTTCAATTGTTTTTATTTCTAATATTTCATTCTTTAACTATCTCAGGCTTTTTTGTAAAATGCCAAAAAATTTCAGGCATTTTACTAAATGCCTAAATTCAGAAAAGTCCTGTAACTTATACATAAATTACATGTGCAATTATCATTTTGTCAATATTTTGCTGAAAATTAAACGAGATAAATCAATATTCGTTAAGGTGTTGGATACCACCTTAACCATTATAGTACTAAAGTGTTATGTCTTTTTAGGGTATAATGAATTAATATATCTACATCATACTTAATAATTACGATAGCTAGTATATTTTCCTACTGATGATTATTTACTATGCGTTTGACTGTCCCCCTGGTATCGTTCGCCCCTCAGACAAGCTGTTGCCATAATTAACAGTGTCAGTGTGCCATGATACAGTTAACATTTTGTCAAATGTAAAACGTGCATTCATATTTTTACTACTGTAAGGGTACTTTAATTCGTGGGCATCAATTTTCGTGGTTTGATCAATATTTACATGTTCGCGGGTTTTTAAATTCGTGGATTTTAGTTTTCTTGAGAAAAAAAAATGAAAAATTCAGAAAAGAAGGTTACAAATAGTCTGGATTGAAGGAAATTGCAAAATAAAAATTGACCGTGTAAATCGTAGTGATAACACTAATTAACCCATGATAAAGTGATCAACGGACTAAAGACCATCAAAGGTGTAAATGAGGCCATAAACATGTCACCTAAAGAAAACAGTAACATAAACAAATGCCATAAACGTAAATTGAATTGTCAAATAATTCTTAACAAAATCAAGCCCAGCATGAAATTATTATTTCCCATATGTACGAGAACATTGAGGATATAAAACGAACACTTTTTCATACTAGCATATCAATACCGGAAATCTGACTTTTATCGATCAAAATATTTTTTTTGAGAATTAAAAAATCAAAAGTTGTACATTTTAGGTTATTTAAGATTAAATGGGTATAATCTTGCATGCGGTTGTAGTTCTGTTACTGCCATTAAAGTATTCTCCGATTTGACGTTATTCAATATATTCTGTAGATCATATCAGTATTCAAACCTTCCGATGGGGATCTGTCCGCGTCTTGATTTGGACAATGGATGTTTTATTTCGTTGGACACTTAAATTCGTTGATAAAGTCATCCACGAAAACCACGAAGTAAATTATGTTTTTCTTTCGTTGACCACCTGTATTGAGTTTGTTATATGCATATAATCTCCTTTATGAAATATGTTTTATTAAAAAAAAAGACCAATTTCCCATATCATAGTACAGTTAGTAAAGTAAAAAAGAGTATATAAAGAAATCATTCTGATGAGCACAGTTTATATTGTAACTAGGAAAGTTAATACACGTTATATGTACTGCAACCATTCATTTAAGTTAATACGCGTTATATGTACTGCAACCATTCATTTAAGTTAATACACGTTATATGTACTGCAACCATTCAATTAAGTTAATACACGTTAAATGTACTGCAACCATTCATTTAAGTTAATACACGTTATATGTACTGCAACCATTCATTTAAGTTAATACACGTTATATGTACTGCAACCATTCATTTAAGTTAATACACGTTATATGTACTGCAACCATTCATTTAAGTTAATACGCGTTATATGTACTGCAACCATTCATTTCTGCTTGGCTGATTGTTATCTTCCCTTCTTCTCCGATAGGTTTCACTTTTCATTTCGTCTGGATGATAATCATTTCCACATCTGCTGGCGTAATAACTTTCGGTTACATTGTCATTTTCTTGCACAGGCTTAGTACTATTTCTCTGATCGTGGGTGTTACTTATTGGTCTAATTCGGTTCGGTTTCCTGCCACCAGAGCATGATCGGAAGTGAATACAACAGTGTAGTATGTCTATGGCAATCAAGAAGATCACTGGCAGAACGAGAAAAACAATGCTGCCCCATCCTATAGATTGTGAAGATTTTCTTTTGTTTGCCGATGAGTTTTTCTTTCGTGACTCTTTAGATACTGCTTTCTTGTCAACTGAGATCTCGGATTTTATATTCTGGTTGAAATCTTTGAGTACAATTTTCTTTACTTCATCATCTGTTATATTCTTTCCATCAAGGTTGTGCCATTTTGTATTAATTAACCTCTTAGGGCATTTACATAACAGTTTCCTTGGTCTCATTCCTAAAATAACAAAATGAAAAGTGTTCTTGTATTGTGTAATCTTTTACTTGATGATTTATTATGTAAATAGGATAAAAACTAACATACAAACTAGATTGCGTGTCAGCAAAATACGTGAATGAACTTAAATGGACTTCAATGAAATGGTTAATTGAAATACAAAAAAAATCACATAGGAACGAATTTGCCGTTTAGGGGGGATGGGGTGACACTTGTCTCTAACTTAAGCTGATCTTATTCAAATTTTGCTATGTGTTTCGCATTGACATATGAACTCTTTAAAGCATATAGCTCAGTTGTGTTTTTTTTTAAATTAAATTATTGTGTATTCCGTTTCGAATAATTATGTCAACTCCCCAGATAAACTACAAATGTAGCTTATACGTGATAAAAAAAAACCAAAGAATGCATAACAATCATTTGTGACAATGTACTGTAAGAATAATGAACATTCTTTTCAGGACAAAGATGTTGTTGAAATTATCTATGAATTATATATATATTTCAAGAAGATGCATGGTTCGAGAAACAAATGTATTTACAAAGTGGAACTGTTTTAAAAAAAAAATAATAATTTTAAATTCTAAGGCTTTTCTTCCTCAAGCATAGATGACCTTAGCTGTATTTCGCAAGTCTTTTAGGAATTTTGGTCCTCAATGCTCTTCAACTTCGTACTTTATTTGGCCTGTTTGGCTTTTTTTGGAGTCGAGCGTCTTTGATGGGTCTTTTGTAGACGAAACGCGCGTCTGGAGTATATACTAAATTTAGTCCTTGTATCTATGATGATTTTAATTATATAAGGACAAAGTTTTTATCATATATATGGTGTCATAAAAATCCACAGATATGCAGGTTAAGTTTTATTTCAGACATAATTTAAATGTAAGCTTAAACGGGTAATAAAAATCATACTTGTAGAAACATCAAAATATGGAATACGAAGTACCAAGAGGATAAAGAAAATTCATAAACCGACAAGGGACTAATAAATAAAATTTGCAACATTCCTGTTGGCTAGGGTACTACAGAAATGTGAGGTCTGAAATGTGAAGTTAAAAATTGGTAGGTGAAAGTAAATAATACACAGGTTTAAAAACAAATATTAGAAATAAACCCCAACACATTGCATGTCGTACAATGATGCTTTCGTACCTTTGCATATATCTGGCTCTGAGCATGCTCGGTCTTCTATGTCATCACCAGAGCATTCCGAACCATTACATGTTCTCCGTCTTCTTTGTGTCCCATTTGTTGTATCCTCCCGAACACAATTCACTACACAGAAGGTCCAGCCATTCCATATACTCCACTGTCCATTTGCTTCAAAACATTCATTAAAATTCTCAAATACATGTAATGGAACCACAACTCATAGCATTGTAAGTCAGTCAAGCAATCATCATCATCATCATCATCATCATCATCATCATCATCATCATCATCATCATCATCATCATCATCATCATCATCATCATCATCATCATCATCATCATCATCATACATCATCATCATCATCATCATCATCATCATCATCATCATCATCATCATCATCATCATCATCATCATCATCATCATCATCATCATCATCATCATCATCGTCATCGTCATCGTCATCATCATCATCATCATCATCATCATCATCATCATCATCATCATCATCATCATCATCATCATCATCATCATCATCATCATCATCATCATCAATTTGTGATAGAAATGTTTACAATTCAGTTAATGTATTTATACACTATATATGTATATGCCATGACAAACAGGTGACTTTGTGTCAACATGTACAATACCTGTTATTGCTTGTGTTGATGTCTCAGTCATAACAGGTGGAATGTCATTATTTGCCTTTTGAGATGTTGTACTGGATAATTCCCGTAAAGTATAAGGCGTACTTTTCGTAGCTGTTGCCAGGGATGTGTCACTAGTTATCATGTTTATGAACTCTGTCATCGCTGAGTCTCTTGTAGACACATATGTTGCACTACTCCTTGGTGTATTTGTCTCAATCACAGTTACAATTGTTCGATCTGTAAATAATAAGGATTTTGAAATAGAAGATATATAAAAAGAACAAAACATATAGATCGAAGAAAATCGATATCATTTCATAAACAGAAAGTGAGAAAGGACTCGAACCACTTGATATCATAATCATTTGATAAGTGCATCGTTGTCTTCATTTGTCTCCTCTAAATATTTCAAGCATTTAACTACCTTCAGATTTATTGAAGAAAATATCCGCTGAACATGATGAAGGAAATTCCAAAAAAACAGGAACCCGGTAATATCATGGTCATTCGTTCGTTATGCATATTCGATACATATGTTACAGACAACTGCTCAAATAAATACATAATTATGTGTTTTCAGAATCTTCTTTAGCATATACATGAGGCAATATATACCACCTTAATCAAAGATCTGTAATAATGGAAATTAATGTCACGAATAATGCACCCTGTCTCAATAAAAAAAACATTGTAAAAGTTGCTTTGCCGCAAATCCGGATCCTTTTGTAACAGTTGCATTGTCTCAAATACAGAGATGCATGAAATAACATTGCAATTAAGTGTGCCTGGTAAAATCATCATAGGCGCTGAATAAATTTCTCTATTTCCCATCCTTTGTTAATTACTTATCCGAGTTCAAACATTACGCATAGCTTCAATAGTGTACTTTTCTTGTTCATCTCATCTTAAAAAAAACTCTAAGCATATCGTCCCAGTCTCATACAAGTGTTTTCCAATTAATAAAATATGTGCGCATTTCCAAAGAATATAGAATCTGCCTTTGATAACCTTGTTTGTTTTTTTGTAATTTAAGTTTAATGTTTTGAAGTTAAGTATGGTGTCCATTTCCACTGAACTAGTACACATTGTTATAAGAGGTCAGCTGAGTCCCACCTCCAGGTATTGGATTAATTATTGTTTTTCATTGAAGACCCATTGGTGGCCTTCGGCGGGTTATCGGATTTTTGGCATATTCCCAATGTCCATTCAGAATATCATTTCGTGTATATTCACCTATTTCCAAGACAGTCATGAGACTATAATCTACATGATATCGTCCACAAATTTCGAAAGTGTTATTTGAACATTGTTCATTACACAGTTCAATCTCCTCAATGGTATCATTCGGCGGTTCCGTTTGTCGACAATAGCACTCGTTATACCGTTACAAAATGAACTAATGAAAAAACAGTAAAGTTCATCTGATCTGGGGCTGGCTTGTCAGTAACTGCTAATTTATTAATCATTTTCATTTTGCTTAGATTCATCTGTTACCTATTCGGATTTTTCAAAACTGAGTTTTACTTTACCTGTTATTGCTTGTGTTGATGTCTCAGTCATAACAGGTAAAATATCATTATTTGCATTTTGATATGTTGTACTGGATAAATCTCGTGAAGTAAAAGGCGTACTTATCGTAGTTATTGCCAGGGATGTGTCACTAGTTATCATGTTTATGAACTCTGTCATCGCTGAGTCTCTAGTAGACACATATGTTGCACTACTCCTTGGTGTATTTGTCTCAATCACAGTTACACTTGTTCGATCTGTAAATAATGTTGATTTTAAAATAGAAGATATATAAAAAGAACAAAAAAATATAGATCGAAGAAAATCGATATCATTTAACAGAAAGTGAGAAAGGACTCGAACCACTTGATATCATAAGCATTTGATAAGTGCATCGTTGTCTTCATTTGCCTCCTCTAAATATTTCAAGCATTTAACTACCTTCAGATTTATTGAAGGACATATCCGCTGAACACGATAAAGGGAATTCCCCAAACAAACAGTAAGCCGGTGATATCATGGTCATTCGTTCGTTATGCATATTTGGTACATATGTTACAGGCAACTGCTCGAATAAATACATAAGTCTGTGTTTTCAGAATTTACTTTAGCATATACATGAGGCAATATATACCACCTTAATCAAAGATCTGTAATAATGGAAATTAATGTCACGAATAATGCACCCTGTCTCAATAAAAAAAATAATTGTAAAAGTTGCTTTGCCGCAAATCCGGATCCTTTTGTAACAGTTGCATTGTATCAAATACAGAGATGCATGAAAGAACATTGCAATTAAGTGTGCCTGGTAAAATCATCATAGGCGCTGAATAAATTTCTCTATTTCCCATCCTTTGTTAAGTACTCATCCGAGTTCAAACATTACGCATAGCTTCAATAGTGTACTTTTCTTGTTCATCTCATCTTAAAAAAAACTGTAAGTATATCGTCCCAGTCTCATACATGTGTTTTCCAATTAATAAAGTATGTGTGCATTTCCAAAAAAAAAAATAGAATCTGGCTTTTGATAACCTTGTTTGTTTTTTTGTAATTTAAGTTTAATGTTTTGAAGTTAAGTATGGTGTCCATTTCCACTGAACTAGTACATATTGTTATAAGAGGTCAGCTGAGTACCACCTCCAGGTATTGGATTAATTATTGTTCTACTTTGAAGACCCATTGGTGGCCTTCGGCGGGTTATCGGATTTTTGGCATATTCCCAATGTCCATTCTGAATATTATTTCGTGTATATTCACCTATTTCCAAGACAGTAATGAGACTATAATCTACATGATATCGTCCACAAATTTCGAAAGTGTTATTTGAACATTGTTCATTACACAGTTCAATCTCCTCAATGGTATCATTCGGCGGTTCCGTTTGTCGACAATAGCACTCGTTATACCGTTACAAAATGAACTAATGAAAAAAAAAGTAAAGTTCGTCTGAAATGGGGCTGGCTTGTCAGTAACTGCTACTTTTTTAATCATTTTCATTTTGCTTAGTTTCATCTGTTACCTATTCGGATTTTTCAAAAATGAGTTTTACTTTACCTGTTATTGCTTGTGTTGATGTCTCAGTCATAACAGTTGGAATGTCATTATTTGCATTTTGAGATGTTGTACTGGATAATTCTCGTGAAGTAAAAGGCGTACTTTTCGTACTTATTGCCAGGGATGTGTCACTAGTTATCATGTTCATGAACTCTGTCATCGCTGAGTCTCTAGTAGACACATATGTTGCACTACTCCTTTGTGTATTTGTCTCAATCACAGTTTCACTTGTTCGATCTGTAAAGAATAAGGATTTTGAAATAGAAGATATATAAAAAGAACAAAAAATATAGATCGAAAAAAATCAATATCATTTCATAAACAGAAAGTGAGAAAGGACTCGAACCACTTGATATCATAAGCATTTGATAAGTGCATCGTTGTATTCATCTGCCTCTTCTAAATATCTCAAGCAATTACCTACCTTCAGATGTATTGAAGAACATATCCGCTGAACACGATGAAGGGAATTCCCCAAACAAACAGTAAGCCGGTGATATCATGGTCATTCGATCGTTATGCATATTCGGTACATATGTTACAGGCAATTGCTCGAATAAATACATAAGCCTGTGTTTTCAGAATTGACTTCAGCATAAACATGAGGCAATATATACAAACTTAATCAAAGATCTATAGTATTGGAAATAAATGACACGATTAATGCACGCTCTCTCAATAGAAAATAAATTGTAAAAGTCACATTGCCTCAAATCTAGATCTTTTTGTTATAAACAGTTGCATTGCCTCAAATACAGATTTTTTTTTTGTAATTAACAGTTGCATTGCCTGAAATACAGATTCTTTTGAGAAATGCATGACATAACATTGTTTTTAAGTGTGCCTGGTAAGATCCTCATAGGCGCTGACTAGATTTCTCTATTTCCCATCCTTTGTTAAGTACTTATCCGAGTTTAAACATTACGCATAGCTTCAACAGTGCACGTTTGTTTGTTTATTTTATCTTCAAAAAACTCTAAGCATATCGTCCCAATCTCATACATGTGTTTGTCGCTCTAATAAAGTATGTGCGCATTTCAAAACTATAGAAGCTGGGCTTTTTGTCATTTTGGTCTTTTGTGGATAGTTGTCTCATTGGCAATCATCTTCTTTTTTATATTTGATAACCTTGTATGTGTTTTTGTAATTTAAGTTTAATGTTTTGAAGTACGGTGTCCATTTCCACTGAACTAGTACACATTTGTTTTAGAGGTCAGCTGAGTCCCAGCTCCAGGTATTGGATTAATTATTTTTCTACGTTGAAGACCTATTGGTGGCCTTTGGCGGGTTATCGGATTTGTGGCATATTCCCAATGCTCATTCTGAATATTATTTTGTGTATTCTTACCTATTTCCGAAACAGTCATGAGACTATAATCTACATGATATCCTCCACAAATTTCGAAAGTGTTATTTGAACATTTTTCATCACATAGTTCAATCGCCTCAATGGTATCATTCGGCGGTTCCGTTTGTCGACAATAGCACTCGTCATACTGTAACAAAATGAACTTATGAAAAAAACAGTTAAGGTTCATCTGATATTGGTATGGCTTGTCAGTAGACTGGTTCCCGATCGCAATATTAAGTATGTTACACATATACCAATACCGTGAGAGAGTATGCTAATAGCTAATACCTGGAACGTAGTCCCAGGGACCAGGATAGCTTGTCAGTAACTGTTAATTTATTAATCATTTTCAATTTGCTTAGTTTCATTTGTTACCTATTTAAGCTTCTCTAAAACTAAGATTTACTTTACATAATGCGACACATTATTTGTTCTACTTTGACAAGATGTATAGGGGAGGATTTAAATATATATATATATAAACGAGTCTAAATTGAAAACTACGTTCAAACCTATGACTGCGTTGGATAAAAACCGCAATTTTTATACGTGTGCATGTCAAACAAATTTCGTTGTAGAAGGGTCTAAAAACAGCACAAACAACATTTTCCAAAAGACCAAAAGCGTGAAAAAGTATATTTAAACAAAACGCATTTGACTAACAGGTCGAACAACTGATGTTCTTTAACCCTGCTGACTGCCATTGACGATTGCCAAATAAAACTGATCACAAGATGTTAATATAAATTTAATACGTCACAGAAAAAAAAAATTGTTAACTTGTGGACAGGATGTTGTGCCACAAACATTCGGTGTCAATATTTCTTTAGTACACCATATCCGGATTTCGACAATAAATGTCTCTTCAGTGATGTTAGGGATCGAAACGGTATTTGGAAGGCCATATAAAAAGTACCCTCATTTTTTAGAGAAAGTACCCTCATTTTTAGATTAACTCTTGAATTTTAAGAGTCAATATATAGGATGAACGGATCATATAAACCGGAGGGAAAATATGATACATGCCCAAACAAAAAATATAAACGAGTCTAAATTGAAAACTACGTTCAACATATGACTGCGTTGGATAAAAACCGCAATTTTTATACGTGTGCATGTCAAACAAATTTCGTTGTAGAAGGGTCTAAAAACAGCACAAACAACATTTTCCAAAAGACCAAAAGCGTGAAAAAGTATATTTTAACAAAACGCATTTGACTAACAGGTCGAACAACTGATGTTCTTTAACCCTGCTGACTGCCATTGACGATTGCCAAATAAAACTGATCACAAGATGTTAATATAAATTTAATACGTCACAGAAAAAAAAATTGTTAACTTGTGGACAGGATGTTGTGCCACAAACATTCGGTGTCAATATTTCTTTAGTACACCATATCCGGATTTCGACAATAAATGTCTCTTCAGTGATGTTAGGGATCGAAACGGTATTTGGAAGGCCATATAAAAAGTACCCTCATTTTTTAGAGAAAGTACCCTCATTTTTAGATTAACTCTTGAATTTTAAGAGTCAATATATAGGATGAACGGATCATATAAACCGGAGGGAAAATATGATACATGCCCAAACAAAAAATATAAACGAGTCTAAATTGAAAACTACGTTCAAACCTATGACTGCGTTGGATAAAAACCGCAATTTTTATACGTGTGCATGTCAAACAAATTTCGTTGTAGAAGGGTCTAAAAACAGCACAAACAACATTTTCCAAAAGACCAAAAGCGTGAAAAAGTAAATATATATAAAACCAGTTTAAACACCGCCGAATTTTTGAGATTGTCCCAATAGTTACCAAAGGTACCAGGATTATAAGTCAGGAGCCTCTGACATTTGTTAGTATTGTATGTTTTTTTAACACAAGTGCATTTATGTGTGTTGCAGTTTAGTGTGGCGTCATGTTTTACTGAAATAATGCAAAATGTTATTTAGAGGCCAGCTGAGGACAAGCTCGCGGTACATGGTTTAAGAGTTTAGTGTGACATGCATTTTTTACTGAACTAGTGCATAATTTGATTTAGTGGCTATCTGATTATCATCTTAGAGTGCGGGATTTTCTTGCTTCATTGAAACGCCATTGCTGGCCTTCGGCTGTTGTCTACTTTTTGATTGAGTTGTCACTTTGACATTTTTCCGAATTCCCATTCTCAATTTTAGGCTGTGTATCTTTCCGAATTTGCTTTGTTTTAACAAATCTGACAGTTGTAGTTATCCATGTAATCAAACTATTTCCATAAGATTCAACATGATTTAAAAAGGCCAATAACTGTTTTTCAAGTTTACAGTTTTGTTCTCATGGTGATTCTGGTGTCGATTAAATGCTCACTAAAGTTTTCTTACTTTATAAAAAGTAACCCAAACGTTCAGACAACATTGTCAGGATTAAGGATGCGGGTTTTTTTTAAAGCAAATTTACGATTGTTCCGTAGTAAGGATTGTTTGCATCATCTTTTGACAATGGTTTATACACAAATTATTATCATCAAATAAATAAATCCATCGAGGACGACTTGGCCATCGATTATTTGGTTCTTATTTGGGGCTACAAATAATTGCAACAGCAGTATACCGCTCTTCGAAAGTCATAAATTGATAGAAAAAAAGAAATCCTGTTTACAAACTAAAATTTAGGGAAACGCATTAAATATCAGAGGAGAACATCGACTTAACAGTAAAATGTAACACACACAGAAACAAACTAAGCATAAGACCAAATCCGATGAGAAAAGCAAATATAACATCACATCTTTCTGTCTTCACTTTGGTAAAATTGTAGAGCAGACAGTAATGGATTTTGAAACAAGTACATGTACCATGTGAGTAAACAAACTTACCCTTGTTCCATAATACTGATTATTTACATCAGCTTCTTTACACAGGGTTTCACACAAATTATTAGTAGATTGATCATTCCAACTATTAAATGTCCATGTCTCATCGTATGTGTAACATGATTTATCCACCACGCCCACTGAGCGATCTTAAAAAAAGCAATGTTTATATGATATTGAAAAATGTACATGTCATTCGAGTACTATCTCCTTTGTAGTTCTATTCTTATGAAAGATTAATATTGAACATTGAATCTATATAAATTGTGTGATACTTATTTTCCTATATTGAAATTGTCTTTATTTATTAGAAGAAATTCCCTTAAAGGTACCAGCAGGATTTAAAAAGGCCAATAAGTATTGTTGAAGTTTATTTACAATGTAACTGTACTTAAACCTAAGTTGCAAATCCACATAACAAAAAAATATTATTGATAGTTTTGTTTTCTCTTGGTGATGCTGGTGTCGATTAAAAGTGAGAATTATTTTCCTTAATTGAAGCAAAAGATGAATTTAAAATTTACGTTGTACGAAGTAAACTGTTGATTGCATGACCTACTTTGGTCTTCAAAGTTGCTTCATCTTTGTCTTTGACGTTTTTCGATTAGTTACCATCCCTTGAATGGTGTCAAGACATGAACGGACTATTCAATTTATTTTTTATTTATTTAGATCACTTTTTAAGTTTTATGACCAAGCTATCGTATCATAGGAATATAATATGTACTGTTATGTGCATTCGTCCGTTCTTTCGAATCAAACATTAAATATTGTATACTAGTTTGACCCATATGTAGGGGTGCACTAAGCATGGACATATTACCATGTGAAAGGGGCAATGTGTCCTAATGACACGCACTCTTGATGTAAATGTTCTGATTAATAAACGGTTATGTAACTATATGTATCTTCAATTTGCATAACTGTCTCTTTGGTGCGCGCCTGCCTCGAAATAAGTCTCTCAAGGTTGACCAAGGAAATATAAATATGGTCATTATTGGTCGTGTTGCGATGGGCAGATTAACAATTTACTAATTAACAGTCTGTGTAGATGTGCGGGATGTGCAAGTACCCAGTCCCGTCCGTTCTGAGGGGGACGTTGTATTCGAGTCCGTTTTAGATAAAACACTACGCAATCTAGATGTTGATAACGCATGAAATATTTGCCACTGAAAGTTAAACAATAAACTGTCTATTATTCCGCAGTAGCATAAACTGAATCTTATTTCTGGTAAGGCAAATTATCTGAATCTTGGTACTTTAAGCATCATCTTGAATTAAAGACGTCGATACCAGTAAAAATAAAACAAAGGGGTAGAATGCAGTTTTCGGCTTATATCTCTTAAACCAAAGCATTTAGAACAAATCTGACAAAGGTTCAGATGTTAATCAGGTTGAGATTTAAATCTTCATATAAATCAGACCACCTATTGTCTGGTTGCTGCCTTTGAATTGCTTATTTTCAGGGAAGTTTGCCGTTTTTTGGTTATTATCTTGAATATCATAATATATAGAGAAAATCTGTAAACAGCAATCATGCTCAGCAAAGTAAGATCTACTTATAAGTCAGCATGACACACATTGTCAGATGACCCCTAAAGGAGTATTTGTCCTTTATAGTAAATTTTAACAATTTTTCATGATTTTTTGTAATCTCTTACAAAAACAATCTTCTCCTCTGATATCTCTAAGACAAACTTAACCAAACTTGGCTACTGTCATCATAAGGGTGTCTAGCTATTAAAATGTGTCCAATGATTTTGCCCGCTAAGCAAAATGGCCTTTTATAGCAGAATATACGGTAAAGGCTTTGCTCATTGTTGAAGGCCTACGGTGACCTATAGTTGTTAATGTCTGTGTCATTTTGGTCTTTTGTGGATAGTTGTCTAATTGGCAATCATACCACATCTTCTTTTTTATATTTTGATATTATCCTCAATCTTATTATAGATAGATATTAACTGTTGGCAACATAAAATAAGATTTACCAATAAGTTAGCATGACCAAAATGTATAATTGACCCCTTAAGGAGTTTTTGCCCTCTATAGTAAATGTTTATAATTTTTGTTAATTTTGTGTAAATTTATACAAATAATGTCCACTGAAACTACTGGGACAAGTTCATTATAGTTAGAGATAATTGTAAGCAGCAATAATGTTCAGTAAAGTAAGATATACAAATATATCATCACAAAAACACAATTTTGTCATGAATCAATCTGTATCCTTGTTTAATATGCACATAGACCAAGATGAACGACACGGGCTCTTTATAGCCTCTAGTTAGTTTTTGTTTATTCAATTGGTTGTCGTTTTGTTTCTGAAAGTTTTGAACATGTTAAAATATACACCCATATATATATATATATACTTATAAATTATTACTTGAATACTTAGGGTAACGCAATACAAATATAGGGCGCGATCTGTCATTCAAAAATCAAAGCTGACGTCTCATATTATATAAATAACCAATTTATGAATACAACGCAATCACAATATATAATTAATAGAGTTATAAGAGCACAAGTGCATACACAAGTGATTGTACTTCTCGGCATCAGAAAAGACGTCAAAGAGAATAAACTTTCATATCGCACTGCAATGTTTTATACAAAATAGTGCTACTGGACAATCGCATTATTTTATTTAAGATGAGACGCGGGATGTCACTGCGTTGAAGACCCATTAGTGGCCTTCGGCTAATAACTACTTTGTGGTTTAGTTGTCATTTGACATTTGCCTCGGTCACAGCTTAACGAATAGCTCGAACGGATGCCTAACGGATGCCTACCGGATAACTTTTATCAATTCGCTCATGTCCGTTAGACGTTCGTTTTTATCCGATAGAAGTCCGTCTATAACCATTGCATTTCCGTTTAGAGTACTTTTTATCCGTGGACGTCCGTTGTGCATGTCCGGTGGAAAATTGTGAGCATGTTCAAAACTTTGAACGGACGTCAAACGGTTGACATGTCCTTTGTAATTGCATGGTATTATGATAATACATTATCTATCATTATAATTCATTATCGATCATAGAGTAAGAGCACTTCTTCGCCATCTTGAAGCTCTTATTCAGACAAGACATTGCCCTTTGTGGCATTTTGTAGATGTAGAACAAACCAAAACACGTTACACAAAAACATTTTTAATATTTATGCGATTTACATGTATTATTATTGTCGCCTTTAATTTTTCCGTATATCTTGTTCATCCATTTTATCCGGTACGCATCCGATAGGTGTCCGTTTTATGCGGTACTCGCCCGATTGATGTCCGTTTTATGCGGTACTCATCCGTTCTGTCCGTGTTACGTTTCCGTTTCTAGTACGTTGCATATCCGTTGTATGTCCGTTATGCATTCGTTACGTGTCCCGTTTTATTTGTTTAGTTCATCAACGGACTCCCAACGGATATCAATTTTGTCAACTCAAAACTTTTATTTTCATCCGCTAGGCGTCCGTTCGTGCTATCAAGCAAGGTGTGACCGAGGCTTAAGCAAATCAAACCTAAATCCAAAACATATAAATTAACTATTTAAAAAAAACTACCAGGTTAACAATGGACAGAGGCTTCATTTTTATAAATGCGCAAATACTTCATTAAAAAATGAAAATGCATGTATGAGAGTGCTACTTTTCTATCTCAAATTCATGTATTTGGTTTTGATGTCATGTGTGTTATTCTCATCGGATTTAGTCCGTTTCTGTGTGTTACATTTTTATGTTGTGTTGTTCGCTCATATTAAATGCGTTTTCCTCAGTTTCAGTTTGTCAACCCAATTTTGTTTTTGTCCATAGATTTACGAGTTTTGAACGGCGGTAGTCTACTGTTGCCTTTATCTACGTATTGTTTCGACCTTCTTTTTTTTTTAGAATAAAATACACAAATTCAACGATAATTCTGCATATTCTTAAATCCTAAACATTTGACAATTAAAATCATTTAATTTAAGTACGGTGACCATTTTCACTTAACGTGTACACATTTTCATTAAGGTGTCAGAAGGTTCCCACCTCCGGGTATGGGATTAGCTCCTTGCGTTAAAGACCCATTTGTGGCTTTCTGCTTTGATCTGCTCTTTGGTCGGGTTGGTGATTTTTGACATATTCCCCGTTTCCATTCTAAGTTTTATTTCACAGATATAGGAAGTTGTGGTGTGAGTGCCAATGAGACAAATCTCCATTACAATAACAGTATATGAAGGTAAACCATTATAGGTAAATTTACTACCTTCAACACGGAGCATTGGCTCACACCGAACAGCAAGCTTTAAAGGTCCCGAAAATAACAAGTGTAAAACCATTCAAACGGGAAAACCAATGGTCATGTATATTTACCTATTTTCGAGACAGTCAATAGCCGATCACCATCATGATAACCTCCACAAACTTCGACAGAGTTATATGAACATTGCTTTGTACATCTATGATGCTCTTCTTTATGATCATCCGACAGTTCCGTTTTACGACAAAAGCACCTTATAGACTATAACAAAATCAACCAATGAAAAATACCAATCTGATATATTCATGATGTAACAAATTATTAAATATTAATTAAAGACCCTATGCGTTAGCTTCAACGGTTCAGTAATACTTCAGCAAAGACTTTTAGCGTGACGTCCATTTTCACTAAACTAGTGCATTATTTTGTTTAGGGGCCAGCTGAGGATCACCTCGGAGTGCGGGATTTTCTCGCTGCGTTGAAGACCAATTGGTGTCCTTCGACACATTACTACTTTTATGTGTATCTTTCTGAATTATGTTGATTTTTAACAAAAAAGGTAGTTTTAGATATCAAACCAATCCCGTTATATTCAACAATTTACCGAATATGTATTAACCTAAGATGAGCATACACATTTTGCTTATATCGATAGAGACACAAGGAAGTAGAGTCTAAAATTGTTAATTTTTTTCATGTTTACCCGAGTTGCAACTCCAAATAACCAAATTTATTATTGGCAGTTTTGTTCTCATGGTGATACTGGTGTCGATTAAATGCTTACAAACTCTTTATTTTTGAAACTAACCCAAATCATTAGTCAACATTATCCGGATTAAGGAAGCGGATTTTTAGCAAATTTACAATTGTTTCGTAGTACCAATAGTTTGCTTTGACTTCAAACAATGGTTATCGCTCAACTATTACCATGAAAAAATAGATTCAACGAGGAGGACTTAACCATTGATGATTAGTTTCTTATTGTAATGTTGTTGCTTATTTGTCTTTAAGCTCACCAAATTTGTAGGATAGACAGTACAGGATATTAAAGCATGTGAGTAAAACAAGTGGTTCATAGCTATATTTATCAAAACAAACTTACACTTGTTCCATAATACTGATAATTTGCAGCAGCTTGTTTACACTGGTTTTCACATATGACATTAGAAGGTTGATCATTTTCAATGATAAGTGTCCATGACTCGTCCCATTTGTAACATGATTTACCCACTGCACGATCTGAAAAAAAGGTCAATGTTCATAATTATGATAATGAAAAATGGACATGTCATTTGATTATTATCTTATTGTGTAGTTTTATTAACATGTCATTAACTAGTATATATTTGTTTAGGGGCCAGCTGAAGGACGCCTCCGGGTGCGGGAATTTCTCGCTACATTGAAGACCTGTTGGTGACCTTCTGCTGTTGTGTTTTTTTTTTATTTTGGTCGGGTTGTTGTCTCTTTGACACATTCCCCATTTCCATTCTCAATTTTATCATGTTTGATATAAACTTATTAAATAGATTATGTATTATATGAGGAGTATTTTGAAATATTTTCTATATTGAAATTGTCTTAATCTAAAAATAAAAACAAGCAAAAAAACGTATTGATTTAAACATTATATGAGGTAAAGTGTTGATTGGATGACATACATCGGTCTTTAAAATTGCTTAATCTTTACTTGTAGTAAAGTACGTTTATAAACCAGCCCACCAATGATGTAAACGTTCCCAAAACACGTGTATGATTTTAATGGGATGTTACATCTAGTAAAATGTACATCATGTTTGTTAGTAATAATATTAATGCCAACATTATCATAATAATATGAGTCAAATGATACGAAAGGGACTTGTGTATTGTGTGTTTGAAGTTATGTATAATATGATAATGGTTAATTGTACGAACATATTATTTAGTATTACAAATTAAAATGACTATTATAAGTGGAACACCGATTAAAAGAATCTGACACTGTTTGTTCAGCATTAAAGTACCAAGCATATGTATTAAACATGGATATGTGTATACATGCTTGGGATCGAAAAATATAAGCGTTCAGATTATTGTTACATTGCGTCACCGGTGAATTTTACATAAAGTGTCTGTTATGATTCACACATAGTTTGACATTTCAAAAAAATACTTACAAGTATTGTGTAATTAATTTCGATTCAGATTTAATTTATTATTGCTATGATTCACAGTTTATTGCCACACTCAGTAATGACAGCAGTCCATTGTTACATTTTGTTGACACATTCCCCAATACCTTCTACTAGATTTGCTACGGAAAGATATATATTCACGACGCTGAAGTTGACAAATTATACGTTAAATGTGGGGACTGTGTTAAAACACAAAAAATATTACCAAAGAATACATGGAATATTATTTTAAAACTGCAGAGATCCTTTTGGGGGTAATTCCGTATGGAACGAATATTCAACATTTTCAATAATAATTTACCATAAGACATATAAGAAATATATATTTATAAATTCCATAATATTTAAAAGAAACAATTATGCACAAAATGGTTATGTTAATCCAGTAGATGTGCGGGACAACGGAACCATGGGGTACCTCCGTGTGTGAATTCTTCGGCGATGCCTTATATTAAAAAACATGTTTAACACTACGGCAATTTTGCGCCTGTCCCAAGTCAGGAGCTTCGGGCTTTTGTGAGTCTTGTATGATTTCTTTTGTGTATAATTCGTTGTTAAGTATGACGTCCATTAGCACTGAACTAGTATACATATTTATTTAGGGGTCAGCTAAAGGACGCCTCCGGGTGCGTGAGTTTCTCGCTACATTGGAGATTCATGGGTGGCCTTCGGCTGTTGTCTACTTTATGATTGGGTTGTTGTCGCTTTGACACATTACCCATTTCCATTCTCATTTGTTACGTTACATATTTATCCCAGCTCTTTCGTTGTGCCCGTAATATCATAGATTTTAACGAACGTAAAGCCACTGTCAAACATTACCGAATAGCACGAACGAACACCTAACGAGTGAAAATAAGGTTAATTCGTTAAAAAAATTGAAAAAATCTATTTGGGAGTCCGCTGTTGTACTTACCAAATTAAACGGACGCGTAACCAATGAATAACGGACACACACCAGATATCCAACGTACGAGGTACGGAAATGTACTGGACAGAGAGTATGTCGAACGTACATCCAACAGATGAGTACCGCGAAAAACGGACACCTAACGGAAGCGTACAGGAACAAGGTATACTGAAAAATTAAAGGCCACGATTATAAAACAGTCATGTTTTACATTGTCTGTTCGGGGCCTTTTATGGCTGACTATGCGGTATGCTCATTGTTGAAGGCCGTACAGTGACCTATAGTTGTTTAAAATGTTTGTGTCATTTTGGTTGTTTGTTGTCTCATTGGCAATCATACCGCATATTCTTTTTTATACGAAATCGCATAACTATTCAAAATGTTTCGGTGTAACTGATTTTGATTATAAATAATAAGATTTCATAAACCTCACGATAGCTGACATACCAATAATTGGCAATCCTGATGCGAAGTTTCCAATTGGTATTTATCCGTTTCAGATCCATTTATCATCCGTTCTGTCCGTTAAACGTCCGGAAGAGGTCCGTTTCACATCCGGTCAACATCCGTTTTATCCGTTAAAAGTCCAGTAGAAGTCTGTTTGTGAATTTGTCAACCAGACCACCATGTTTAACGGACAAGTAACTGATACACAACGGAAACGAAACGGGTTAGTACCGTACAAAACGGACGCCTACCGGACGTTCAGCGGATACTTCATCTGTTGAACGTCCGTGAACATGCTCAAAATTTTTTTTTAACATGCTCAAATTTTCCACCGGACAGAACGGACGTCGACGGATAAAGCGTACGCTGAACGGATATAAAACGGATATGAACGGACGAATAACGGATAAGAACGGACATCTTACAAACATGAACGGATTGAAAAAAAAAGCTATCGACTAGTCATCCGTTCGAACAATCCATTAAGGTGTGACCGAGGCTTAATGGTAATTAATTAATGCATGGATTTTGTCACAATAAATTCCTATTAAATCAAACCAGTTGGTGGCATGATACCGGTTATGTTCACTCATATTCTTCATACCGATATGATACTTTTTTTTTTAAATGTCCTGTATCAAGTCTGGAATATGGTCATTGTTATACATATTATAGTTCGTTTATGTGTGTGTTACATTTTAACGTTGTGTTTCTTTTGTGTCGATTGTTTCCTCTTATATTTGAGTGTGAATTACTATAAGACGTGTCACGGTACTTTTCTATCCCAAATTCAAGTATTTAGTTTTGATGTGATATTTGTTATTCTCATCGGATTTTGTCTAATGCTTAGTTCGTTTCTGTGTGTGTTATTTTTTAATGCTGTGTCGTCATATTGCTCTTATATTTAATTGGTTTCCCTTGGTTTTGGTTTGTGACTCGGATTTGGTTTTTTTTACCATCGATTAATGAGTTCTGAACATCGGTATACTACTGTAACACGGGAGGGATTGTTCTTGATATTCATATGATAAAGATAAAATATTTCAATCAGTTAAATTGAGGTCTGGAGTTGGCTTGTCAGTTACTATTAGTAGTCCTGTGTAAATTTATGTATCATTTTAATACATGTTTTATTGACAAATGTATAGGATTTGATAATATTAATATCAATATTATTGAAAATATAAGTATTTGGCACAACTTTTTGGAATTTTGGATCCTCAATGCTCTTGAACTTGGTACTTGTTTGGCTTTATAATTTTTTTAATATGAGCGTCACTGATGAGTCTAATGTAGACGAAACGCGCGTCAGGCGTTGCAAATTATTTTCCCGGTACCTTTGATAATTATCATCATTATTTCAAACTCTGATTAAAACGTTAGGCTGTCATAAATGTTCTCAACTATAACAATGCTTCTGCTCACTTCCTACCATGTTCTCAACTGAAACAATGCTGTTGCTCACTTCCTAAAATGTTCTTAACTATAACAATGCTTCTGCTCATTTCCTAACATGTTCTCAACTATAACAATGCTGTTGCTCACTTCCTAACATGTTCTCAACTTTATCAATGCTTCTGCTCGCTTTCTAAAATGTTGTCGTTTTGATAAATTTACCTATTTTCGAGCCAGTAATCAGCCCATGGCCTATATGACCTCCACAAAATTCGTCATTGCTGCCTTGACATGCCACATTGCAACTATCATTCCCCATTTTGTCAGATTCCGAAGGTCCTGCCTCTCGACAAAAGCAACCAGAGTCCTGAAACAAAATGAACTTTAAGTTCAGTTTTGCTTACTATACTCATGATGTTACAACACATACAGTGCAGTACATGTAACCTTTAGACATTATTGTTTGACGTGAATTTGACTGTTCGATGACTTATCAGTAACGGATGTATTGCAGATCGATGAATGATCGGTGATCAGTGACCAATTAAACTTCCTTTAATACGTCAAATAAGCTATGAGAGAGTTCCCGTGACAACGGTTGGCGATCGATTGGTAAATTAAATATATGCACAAATATGATGGATACGTATATATCTAAAGTTTTTATGTTAATCGAATACCTCAGTATTTACAAACGACAAAGGCAGACATCTACAAAGTAACCTAAACTTGTTAATTTGTAACCAACTTGGTCCCAATCAATATGTTACTTATTGTTTTACGCATTATATAACATTTGTTATCCATTCGCTTGATTTGATATGTTTGAACTTTTCATTGATTTTGTCATTTGATTGGAAACTTTCCTTTTTTAATTTTCTTTGGAGTTCAGTAATTTTGTGATTTTACCTTTTACTTCCTATTTTCACTTTTTCCCGCCAAATAAACTATATTAGTGCAAAATAACGTCATGCTCTGAATGTTTCTGTATCGATAAATAGTGAATACATCGGTTAACATAAGTACTCTATTGTATGTCACTGGTTGATGAAAAAAAAGTACAAAAGTAAAAGTATCAAAATATATGCTACCATTTCATTGATTGAGAGTGTTGTTTTAACTATTGTTTCAAATTACCAAATTATAATCAATATTTTTTTTTAATATCTGTTTGCAATGGGTTCTCTTTTAACCAACCTTCATTATGCTTGATTTTTCCTAGCAGTGGTTATAGGGGATCTTCTTGATCTCGGAAGGTCTTTAACAGCGTTTGTTGCCTAATTTTATTCTCAAACGACTTATAGTGGAATGGTAATGACCAACAATACGTGCAGTTGTCATAGCGACATACTTACTTCACTCATGCTGCTTATCTGCAATCTTGCTGCAATTATGAGTTGTGGATGACCAATTACAAGGTACCTTTCAACACGATAATGGCATGCCACATTATATATGGATTCAGAAATCAAATTTAAGAAATCAAGGACCACACACCTTTGTTATTTAAAAAAAATAGCGTGATATATACAACAACAGATATAAGTAGTAGTAACAGCATAAAACAACATGCATGAAATATTAGTACCAACAACATTATTTTTTCTTACAAATATGCAAATCTATACTTGTCCGTTTTCAATCTTATATAAAGAAATTGGGTGTTATAAAAACAAAAGAAGGATTACGTTCAATTTAAAGCAAAGAAAACTTACAGAAGTTCCATAATATGCATAATTTGCAGCAGCATGTTTACAGTAGTTTTCACATAAACCGTTAGTAAGGTCTGTAATCCAATGATCAGTTGTCCATAGTGCATCGATTTTATAACATGAATACCCCAATGCACAACCTGCAAAATAAGAATATTTTTATATGGTACCGATAAATTTTACATACGCCTTTATAAGTTATACCTTGAAAAAAATTTCTTTTCTTTTCGGTTTTGACATATTTTCAGAAAAAAACATCTTCACCAAAAAAAATAATAAGTTAAAGTTTTTATATAAAATAAACACCTATTAATGACGAACTGCGTATGCCGTCCCATTTTGATTGCTAATCTTCGAGCATTCTTTTAGGATTGCATAAAGTGGCAGTTAACTGGCTACTGAACAAATCAAGTTTTTTTTTATATCAAATGCATCTATGGATAGCATTGTGTTTCTTATCATGTGCGCTTAATTTTCGGTTTAATCATTATTAGTTCTCTGCTAACAAATGGTGAACGGTACACATTTCATACTTCTCGACATATTATGATGTTTCGGACGTACAAGTTCAAATGAAATGTAATGCATACAAACAAGTATATGTTTTTTGTTTTTTTTTGTATCTTTGTTTTGTTTTATGTTTCTTATTCTAATTATCAAGTTGAAATATACATAATTAAAATTTAACTGTTGAGAAATATCGTAATACACGAGTTACAGTGGTGGTATCTTTTTCTCTTACATGTATGATCTTTATTCTTCCTTTTCAAAGATTTGAGAAAAGTTGTGCACTTTTGATGTGACGTCATCAGACATGGTCGCCTTTTTCATAACGTCACTATTAGAAAATCCAGAAGAAAACAAGATTTTTTTTTTAATTAGTTGCCTAGAACAGATGTTTCACACGTGAGACGAGATAGTTTTATCTCATCGGTCAGGAAATGTTAAAATTGCACAAAAATATAGAAGCCCAAAAAACAGCCGACGGTCAAATAAATTACATATATAAACATAAACATACATAATTTTTATATGGTTTTTTTTTCTATGGTCGGGTTGTTGTCTCTTTGACCCATTCCCCATTTCTATTCTCAATTTTATATAATTAGATATATGGATCTTGTGCATATTGATTTTTTTCTGTCTGTTTAATTTCAATTTTAAGGTTAAAATAACTGATTTAATTAAGAAATAATTCCTTCGTGTCATGCTCTATGCTCATTTTAACATGGGTAGGCATTATATTTGTCGATATTTTACACTGAGCGTTAGTGAGGTGTAAAATGTGGTCAAATATAATGCCTACTCATGCTAAAATGAGCATAGAGCTTGACACGAAGGAATTATTTCGATTCTAATAGGACAAAAACAGTGTTTTTTATAGGTGGAAGCGTACGAAAATCCCGTAAAAATGTTTAATCATGTTTGGCTTTTCCCATTCCCTCCCCGATAAGTCTGTGCATTACATTTCATATTTAAAAACTACGAGCAGGGAAAATATATGTTGTTTAATAAAAATATATAATAAAAGTTTATGCTAGCTGCTCAAATGTATAATTTTAAAGCATAACGATGGAAATATGATCAAAATGTTGATGGTTTTCTGTAACTAAAGAAGAAATAACGTTAATATACACAGTAAGTTTGTGCGCATGTGTCAAACATATATTTTATGCTCATTAGAACACGGCTTTGTTTACATAGCGTAATAAGGACGTCATATTAGAATTTTCGATTTTACATGTAATAAGAATAAATTTTGTAAATTGAATTAATCAATCAAATGATTTCCCTTCGATTTAGGTTTAGTCTTAACATTCTTCTCTTTTAATAGCCTAACACGCAACAACCATGCATAATCTATCTTTAGCTAAGGGTTAATTTGAAGTTCATATAAATACGGATTCAATGAGGATGAATTATTTCACCTAGACGTGAAAAAATCAGCATCAATCGTTTTTAGCTTATTTTGACAAAATTGAACCATAATGGCAGTTTCACTTTTTCGCTTTCATTAATGATTAAACAAAAACAAAATCGTAATCTTAATGTTTTGTGTACCTCGAAGCTATACATAGCTAGTGCCCCATTAATAAGGAGTATTTTAATGTTCCTATGTCTATATTATTGGAAAACGGATTGCTGGTTTGTCCAGACAAGATAAATAGCCCGTTCCCTCAGAAAAATGTATTATTAATATGAAGAACTTTGAGAGTTCAGAAAATGTTATCTTCCGTTTGCTAAAAAGTAAAATTACAAATATACTGAACTCCGAGAATATTCAAAACGAAAAAATTCCAATTCAAATGGCAAAAGTAAATGATAAATAAAATACCGCTATTCAATTCGTAAAGCCATGGACAAACAAATAAATCAGGGTAACAAACTAAAACTAAGGGAAATGCATTACATATAAGAGGAGAACAACGACACAACATTATAATGTTACACACACAGAATCGGACTAAACATATACAAAATCCGATGAAAATAACAAATATAACACCAAATACATGAATTAGGGATAGAAAAGTATCGTGACACGTCTTACACGTCTTATAGATATGTGAATTCGCACTCAAATATAACAGACAACAAGCTATAAAACACATCAAACGAATGGACAACAGCGTAACGAAAGAGGAACAAGGCAAGGTTTTGAATGGGAAAATAGTTGTTTTCTAAACGTCTAGTGGCAACTATTTCACGCATTTTCAGAGCTATGTCTTGTAAAAGAGGAACGAACGATACAAAAGGGACAGTCAAACTCGTAGATTGAAAATAATCTGACAACGCCATGGTTAAAAATAAAAGACAAACAGACAAATAATAGTACAGTAGACACCAAATAGAAAACTAAAGACTAAGCAACGCGAACCCCACCAAAAACTGGGGGTGGTTTTAGGTGCTCCGGGAGGGTTAGCATACATATCCTTCTGCACATGTATGACCCGTCGTGTTGATTGAGTAATAAAGAATCCAAAAATAATCTAATTTGGTAGGTCACATTCATGAAAGGAAAGGGGAATGTAGTTACGACGTAAGGAACATATTCGATATCATCTGTGAAACGGTTATTCAATAACGGTCAACCAACTCGTGAGGGCGTCCGTAAAATTTACGAAGGGATGATTTCAACTTCACTATTTGGAATTCCCGCTTAATTAGCTTTCTTGTGAGCAGTCATCCTCTATCATGGAAATCATGATAGGAAATACATACTCAGGAATATCGTATCTATTAGGAGATATATACTCCGTATGCAGGGGCTTTTTAAATCTTGCTACATACAAATGGAACATTCACAATTAGGCAGCTGAAATCATCTCTTGGTCGTATAGTAGTCTTTTATCTCTTATTCGACGGGATATATTCGTTTAACATAATCACCATTTTTTTTATATAATTTAGTGAGATAACATCATCAAAAACTTCTTATATATTTAACTTAGTAGACATGAAGAGGCCTTCTTGGATAAAGATGGACGTGACTACTTGTACAACTCTCACATTCTAAAGAACTTCCTGAGTTTTACGCTCGATCTAAGATGTAAGTGAATATATTTATATTCCCTAAAAAACATAATAGTCTGGATATGTACTAACAAGTAAATCACAATAACAATAATTCGAGGAAATTTCAAAACGGAAAGTCTCTAATCAAATGGCAAACTAAAATGATAAAACACATCAAAAGATTGGACAACAACTATCATATTCCAGACTTGGTACAGGCTTTTTTAAATATAGAAAGTAGTGGATGGATACTGTTTTATAGCGCTCAAATTTTCACTTGTAACTGTAACAAAGGCCTGGTCAACGACATAATGTAAATGAATAGTTTGTCCTACAAAATGCAGGAACTTTGCAAATAAATTCATCAAACAAAGCATAATTGAATTTTTGATTTGACGCTGGCTAAATAAAATATCAAATGTAAAGTTAATCTCAATATCAAACAAAAAATATCCTTTCACAAAAATTACCAAACAGTTCACTAAGGATGTAACAATTTATTATGTTTTAACAGCAATTTTTTAGTTCGTGTTATATACATTGGAGAAAAACTAAAATAAAAGTAGTATACAATATATGAAATAACATTAACGGTACCAATTGTCTTGCACCAGATGCGCATTTCGACAGTACATGTCTCTTCAGTGATGCTCGTGGACAAAATATTTGAAATCCAAAGCTTATATAAAAGGTAAAGAGCTATAATCAGACTCCTTTAGTATTCTCAATAAATTCTACTTTTCTAATATTTTGTTGAATGAACAATTTACCCACACACGGGGTACAAAAACTATCGAGTGCATGTAGTTTAAACTACATGTAAGTATTGGTGTTATATCAATTGGAAAGTAATTGAGTTCAGTTTAAGCGGAGAGTACTGTAACACTGCATTTTACATTTGTTTAGCTCAATGTGCACACAACCTTAAGTGAACCTGTTAAAGTTACTATGTAAATACATATTTCATCAATAATTAAAAATGAAACACATGCAATAATATTAATTCCAAGAAATCGTTATCACGATAGGTATAGTGGCTAGCTAGGATTGTGGTTTTTCGAGTGATTCCGTCCAGGGTTTTTTTCGAGTCTAGTTCGGGCTTTTCCGAGTGAAAACATATGCGATCAGGTTAATTAACTGGTAATTCGTAGTTATAATAGTTTTTTTATGACTATCCAACTTATTTTGATTACTATAAATGTTTTGATCAACAAAGAAGCACAATTTTCTTGTATCTAACAAAAACAATAAGTGTTTATTTTTATCCTGGCTTTATCGAGTGCAAGTGTGAAATTGTCCGGTTTTTAAACAAATGGTCTTGGTTTTTTTCAAATAAAATTGTGATATAAAAAATAAATTCTTGACTTCAAAAAATATTTGTTTCAAATTTATTACTGTAATCAAGTAATAATATCATATATTTCCAACAATCACAAAACCTTATTACTAGTACTACGCGTACGGTGATCAAAATTTTACCTTTTTCGATTAATATTTTTTTCGGCAAACACTCTTTCCAGTATAAAATTATTTGATCTTTTGAAAAAAAGGGCTTTAGAACATAGTGTAATGTACTCATAATCTTTTCAACTAAATGCATTTCATGGTTATGTTGTTGTCACAGCTGATAGTAATGTTCGTGTTGAACCCAACTTTTTCTTACGGGATATATTATGTTATACCGTTGTCTGTCCGTCTTCAGCAAGTCGGAAAATAATTAAAAAACGCTGTTACCAATTTAAATTAATTTTCGGAGAATTTTTATGTCTATTGAGGTATCCTCCTTTTATAATTTTAAATTTTTCATAGTTCAGTGTATGTAAAGTGCGGATCCTAAAATATCATTTTACTGTATATGCCATAAATGTCTAATGTAGAATGATTAATAAACAGACGAACTTATTTTAATTTTTGAAGAAAATGAGTTAAAATGTATATGTTCAAAAATACATAATACTAATGAAAATAAGAAAGAGATGCGAGCGGGGTTTTATCGCGCCTAAAGCCATCCAGCTGTGAAATATATACCAAAAAAGGTGAATATTTAGGACATTTCACGAACAGATCGTGCAGGTGCTTTATAACTAACAGTAAGATGTTGTTGCAGTTAAAAAATATTCATTTTATTACAATTAATAAAATTGTATAGAAGAGGGACGAAAGATACCAAAGGGACAGTCAAACTCATAAATCTAAAACAAACTGACAACGCAATGGCTAAAAATGAAAAAGACAAACAGAAAAACAATAGTACACATGACACAACATAGAAAACTAAAGAATAAACAACACGAACCCCACCAAAAACTAGGGGTGATCTCAGGTGCTCCGGAAGGGTAAGCGTAGAATATGTTTTGTCATTCAGTTTCTTCATATTTAACTAAATTCCACTATCATAATGATGATTTCGTAATGCTAGTCATGTTTACTGTCAAATAATGAAACTATTCTTTCATTTTCACTATGTAGCGAATCTTAAGTACTGTACATGCGGTGCATTTTCACTGTATAATTATTTTTTGTTATCTATTACAGCATTTCTTTAAGCATGTAGAGCAAGACTTTAGTTGACTTGCTTGCTTTTCTTTTATTGGAAAATCATTATGATAACACCCAATTTAATTCAAATATTAAACATACAGGTTAAACTTTGCCTATTCATATTGTTTAAAAATGTCAATTTTATTTACAAAGTTTATATAAAAACTTAAACAAACAAAGCAAGCAAGCCAACCAAAGTTTTGCTTTACATGCATTAGGAAATTAGCTGTAAAGCTTTAATTTAGCCGACTTGCTCAAACAATAGATAAAGTAAGAGAAAGATTTGATAAAATTTAGCGTATATAGATCTTTATCCTTATTTTTTTTATCCATTTCCATGACACTGCACCACTAATTACGTACATCTTTATATAGATTGAACTTCTGTTTTCCCATTAAAAGGTTTTACACTGAAGCCGTTTATAACTTGCTGTACGGTGTGAGCCAGGACTCCATGTTGAAGACCGTATTTTGACGTATAATGGTCTACTTTTATAAATTGTGACTCGGATGGAGAGTTGTCTCATTGTCACATACATGTACGACATCTATATATGGCTCAAAAACGATACGAGACGGGATAAAGACGGGATAAAAAAATCCACGCTACTTTTTTAATATTTCTATAATGGGCTTAATATGAGTCAGAATAGAGTAAAATAGTGGGTCGCATTTGGGTATAAGCGTGACGCCGGATTGCCGATTTTTTGCAAGCGTGACAGGTGAAAGTCAAATTATTGTGTCGTGAAAAACGAGAAATGAAGTCTAGCGGGACACGGATAATTACAAAAAATGAGATCAGCATGGGAATCTGACAAAACAATAAGCGGAATACGGGAATCTGACAAAACAATAAGCGGAATACGAGAATCTGCCAAAACAGTAAGCGGGATCCATGGTCTAAATTTATAGACAATAGTCCTTTAATATAGATATTTGGGATTCGTTGACAGGCTGAATCTTTCCGTGAATCTAGTTTGGGGAATTTTTGCCTAGTTTCTGAAATAGCCCACATAGAGTTCCAAAGGGTCTAAAATCAACAAAAATGAATTGTATCATGCATTTCGTGTACAATAACCCAAATGTGTATGGTTTTACCTCTGCAGTAGTATCCATTCGCGGATCTAGAATTTTTCATTTTGAGAATCGCTTTTGTTACAAGTTTGAAAAGCTATATATTTGATGAAGAATGAATGAGGAGTTTGTATTTCAATTTGAAAATACATGTATCATAAATCCTAAAGTCATCAACTAAGTTTTGTCATTTGTTGCAAGTGCATTTATCACATAATTCTACAATAAAAATTCCTCGCATCTTTGAAAATTCTACATTTATAATGATTGCACTAACAGTGATTATTCATCGCATCTATAGTTAAAATGGATCGCTTTCAATAATCGATATGCTATATTATGATGCTTTAATAACACTTATTTGAACTTTAATGCTATGACTGTATATTATAAAGACATATCACAATGAAAAAATGTTAAAACTTTCCTTCAAATCATTTAACTTGATATTTTCAAAACGTAAACAAATACAGTTTTCCCATGATCCTTTACTCTACAATAGACATACCCACATATGACAGTAAAAATGAACTAGCTGGATTCGCACTTTATATACACTGATAGTTCATCATTGCAAAGTTTAATTTCTCAAAAACTATTAAAAAAAATACAAACGACTTTTACAGATGGCTTATACTTTACACATGTAAAATATTTTTAAAGGTAAAAATAGGTGTCGATGGGCATTCAAATGGATATAACCAGAGGAATTTTTTTAAAAGTAAAATGACGACGAAGATGGACAACGACGAACGCCAAGTGATTGAAAAATCTCAGTTGACCCTTTTTGGGCCAGATGAGCTAAGAAAGGTTGATTTTACAGTTAAAACAAACAATATTTTTAAAGTGCTTTTCAAAGTTTAGCGAAACTGTTATAACTGGTTTACATAGATTACGGTAACCTCCCTTTAGGTTTTTCTAAAATTTTAATATGACATTGAGAATTTATTTATAGGTTTCATAATATTAAAGTGAGATGAATATCGCTTGATATCAACTCTAGTTGTTTAATTTCAATTTTGTCAATTTGTCCTAATATGGTTAATACTCGCAATCCAAATTGTCTATGCCTACACTAGATTGTTGGCATCATAAATATGTATATTGAACATGCTATTTATAAGAAGTTATAAACAACAATAAATACAAACGAATGATACTTGTTTATAAAGTTTAATAGTAGTGCATCAATATCAAACTGATGAATGCATTGGTTTCGTGTCTTAAAAAACATAGTTTGAACTATTTTTCTACTGTTTTTAAACGCAAATACACTGACATTTATCATTTAGAAATTTGTATAATCAAGCGATAAAAAACGGACACACTCGAAAAAGTCCGGACTGCTCTCGAAAAAACAGAACACATAGAAATTAATTTAGTCTCAAAATGTCGTTTTCTGTGCAATAACAAAAGAGGGACGAAAGATACCAATGGGTCAGGAATTTGTTGTTAATTGTCTGTATATATAATGTTATAAGGATTCCATGAATGCATATCAATCGACATTTGGATTGGTATGTGTGTTTTGGAATACTAGCATTTTAAGGCTAATTTCAACTTTTTTCACAAAAAATAATGTCGGATTGATAACACATATTTATTTCTAATATTAACACACCTTGTATATATTCTTGTATGTTAAACTCAAGCGTCTATATCACGCCATGTCAGAAAGGAAGTATGTTTGTTTACATTTTTGATCATAATCACTCGAAAAAGCCCAATCAAATCACTCGAAAAATCACAATCCTAGCAGGACACTATACCTACCGTGATTATATGCATGTCAAAATTTATTAAGAATAATTCTTTAATAAAGTTTACGTTGTTTTTTCCATATTTTAACTACTAATGATCTTACCTGTATTCTTTAAGTCAAATACAGAGAAAAAACACACCACAGTTATGATTGTATTGTACATTTCAGAAAACACAGCTGCAATCATCTGCATTTTGAAGAGAATATCAGTTATATAATTAAACGCACTTTGAAGTAACTATTTTTTGGTCTTACATCAACTTGTTTCTGTCATGGCAACATTTATGTTAATACCTTTTCAATAATTCATTTTGATTAACTATATTTTGTCATATATTTTTCATTAATGTTTCAAACTTCATGCATGACTTTAACATAACAAGATGAAAAAGATAAAAAAATCATTTTGTAATATTTGTTCGCGTTAACTATCAGTTTATATGGTATGACATATGAAGATCATTAAATATATCATAAATATGAAATAAGTTATACATAAACAAAAGTTACACAAATTAGCCATCCATATACTATAGTACTTTCTTCATCACAAGCTTGATTTTGATATCATGCACGTGTTTATATAAAAAATCTCTATCAAGGGAATCATGATATGAAAAACAACCCGGGAATATCGTAACAATTGGGGGATATATACTTCTTATGGAATCGCTTCTGGAATGTTGCTATCTAGACATGGAAAGTTCACACTTGGGAAGGTGAAATCATGGGTTTTTTGTCCTGAAGTTTTGTTTTCAACCGACCCTCATTGTCAATCTATAGATGTAAGTCAAGATATAAAGCATAATTAACACTATCTGAGGTGTACTTTAACTCTTGTTCAATGAGACAGGCTCCACATTTTGTATCATTTAGTGAGAGAACATCATCTATATATCGGAACACAAAGTTAAAGGATACTGCTAATGTCTTATCTTTTTTCCAAAGTGTACATGAAGAGGCCTTCTGAGATGAAGATTGACATTACTACTTGTACATTTCGCACACACCTTAAATAAAATACGACGTTTTACGATTGATCAGAAGATGTAAAATACTTTTACAATATTTATAATATTACCTTTTCAATAATTCATTTTGATTAATTATATTTTGCATATATTTCTCGTTAATGTTTCATAATCCATATAAAGTACATCCTTTATCACAAGGCTATTAATTTTGATATCGTGTTTTATTTGATAAAGCTTGTTTTATAGAATACAATAACGAGGTAGGCAATCTTCGTTCTAAAAAGGCTTTACTCAGTGTATTATGATGCTGATGAACAGTTGTCTTTATAAATCAAAGTTATATATATTTGCATATCTACAATATCAGACAATAGGGGTCCGGTTAATAACAAAGGCAGTTACGCAAATTATCAAAGTACATGGCGCTGTTCATTTAGAGCAGTTGAACAAAAAAAATGTTGGTCTTGCATGGCGAGTAACATTGCCACTGATAAAAGCGCAGTCATATTTACTCACATGAATAAAGTCAACAGAGGTACACAGTTGTTCAAAATTCGTAAATCGATGGACAAAAACAAAATCGGGGTAAGGACAATGATGTATTACAGGTAACAGGTTGTCATCTACAATGTAACACACGGTCGATATATATGAAAATGTGATTCTACTTTATAATTGCATCTGCTAAAGTAAAACATTAACATATTGAATTAATTGATTATTGATTATGTATACTGTTTTGTTCCGATTAGTTTTATGTATATAAATGTCATTTTATTTGAACGGCCGTCTTCAGGGATTTACTTATTTCCGAGCGTTAACTTCATACCACATTCAAGTTCATCAACCATAATAACTACGAATTTGACATTCAAGAATTTAATTGCTTTCGAAATTTTGGTGTAAAAAAGTCATATAGTTTGAAGTCGAAAGTAATTTTCATTAACTTTAATTGTTAGGTTTTCATAATTCACATTTAAATGATTCATTTTATCGATAAAACTAAAATTTGCAGATAGATTAAAAGCCAAAGTACCAATTATCATTATACAGCAACATTTTTAATTTTCGATTGAAAACAGGGATAATTTCTAAAAAATAACCTTTGGCAACAACAGTTGAAATTGATTTGCTTTTGCTAAATCGAAATTTTACTATTGAACAACGATATCCCACTGTTGTCCCTTTATTCAACATGACCTGCATATCCTTTCAGAGTACCTGAGATCACCCCCAGTTTTGTGTTAGTTCATTTTGCCACGTCTTTAGTTTTCTACTTTGTGTTTTTGTGAACTGTTTGTCTGGTTTTTTTTTAATTTTTTATCCATGGTGTTGTCCGATTGATTTCGATTGACAAGTTTGTATGTCCCATATATATTTATCTTTAAACTCTCTTTTGAACCGATCTAAAGCCAAATTTAACGTTATGATATTTTGTAATATGCCCATTATCTCTATTGAATAATCAAATCATGAGGTTCAATAAAACATTTATAACAATGATTAGCATGCTGATTCTTTGTTATTCTTCGTTTCCTGTTAGACTATTTGTATCATTGGCCATATGTTATATCAAAATAACGGTTAATGTACTGATTCATGTTATAACATTGACATCAATGTATAGCGTCATGTAGATATGGCATATAATTTTTAGTCATTAAACATGTTAAAATATGAAAAAGTCAATAAATTAGATTAAGTAAAAAACGAATTTGCCCACAATTTTGTTAATGTTGCTGATGAAACTACATGCACCGGCGTTGAAAGTGATGTTACAATCAGTATAGTATGTTATCTGTGTATATTTATTTTCAAATGTGATTTTGATAATACCTATTTTAGTGTGTCGAGTCAATTAAGAGTTAAGGAAACTGTTCGACATTTTTTCCTACTATATACCTGCATACATTCAATTGATTCCTTAATATTAAACTTGTCGTTCATCTTGTACAATTGTTTAGCAGTGTTTGGACATGTATTTGAAATGCTGCTTGGGGTTTTTAATCATAACTGACTTCGAAAAAATATCAAGTGTTAGTATCTAAGTCAATAAAATACAACAAGTTTATGGTCATTGATGAAACTACACATCAAAGCAATGACAAAGTATAAAAAATGTTTTCCGAAAAATAAATAATGGAACGGATGCAGTGCATCTTATTCTGTCTGTCGCTTTCTTATGTGACATTTACGATCTGATTAATTCTGGAATTCAGACGATGTTTTCCTTCTGTTTTTCAGTTTAAATGGTATATTACAATGGTACAAAACCAGATTGCAGTAGAAAATAGAAATGATGATGGCTAGAGTTATCCCTCTTTAGTCGGAAAACATTTTTTTTTAAATGTACATAAGTCATGTTAAAAATTTTTTCATCATCATCCATCCCCTTCATCATGTCAAATATTCGGCTTTTAGTATTCCTGCTGAAGGTAAATCTAGACAAGGAGAAGGTTTGGTACCATTAAAACGTTTAACACCGCTGCAAATGTTTGCACCTGTCATAAGTCTAGAATCTGATGTACAGTAGTTGTCGTTTGTTTATGTAATTTATACGTGTTTCTCACAAACATGTTTAACCCGCCGCATTTTTGCGCCTGTCCCAAGCTAGGAGCCTCTGGCCTTTGTTAGTCTTGTATTATTTTAATTTTAGTCTCTTGTGTACAATTTGGAAATTAGTATGGCGTTCATTATCACTGAACTAGTATATATTTGTTTAGGGGCCAGCTGAAGGACGCCTCCGGGTGCGGGAATTTCTCGCTACATTGAAGACCTGTTGGTGACCTTCTGCTGTTTTTTTTTATTTGGTCGGGTTGTTGTCTCTTTGATACATTCCCCATTTCCATTCTCAATTTTATTCTTGTTTCTCGTGTTTTTTTTTTTTAGATTAGACCGTTGATTTTCCTGTTTGAATGCTTTTACACTAGTAATTTTGGGGCCCTTTATAGGTCCTTGTTCGGTGTGAGCCAAGGCTTCGTGTTGAAGGCCGTACATTGGCCTATAATGGTTTACTTTTATAAATTGTTATTTGGATGAAGAGTTGTCTCATTGGCAATCACACCACATTTTTCCATGTATATATATTATGAATTGATTTTGCATTCAGGCCTTTAAGTTAACTATGCATACAGTTTGCTGTGAGTTTATGCTGAGTCATCATATTTAAGCTCCCGAATTTTATCAATCTTCATATCCTCATAAATATTTATAAACTTCAATATATTTCGTTAAAATCTGTGAGATAAGCCAAAGGAGTTGGTCCAGTAAGACCCCTATTTGGCCCTCAAATATAGCAGTTTTACAAAATTGTTCAAATGTTAACTTTTAGTTATTTATTGTGGAAAGTACATTGTAGCATGCTGATGCTACATAAATATGGGCTGTTTTTTTGGACAATAAAATCCAATAAAATCTGTGCTGACATGAATTATCATTGATAATGTCATCTATAAATTAAAAGAAAGACGACAGATATCAAAGGGATATTAACGTAAACTTCATTTTCTTTTATTAACGAATCTGACATATTAAATTACATTTACAAAAAATATTTTTGCCCTTAAGTTTATTTAGTCAGGTCATAATGTTCTGCCCAAGAAATATGTTAAAATCGTCTATTCGTGTCCTATTAAAAAGACATGTTAACATTCTCTTGATACCGAATGACATATCCCCAAATGTATTAACTAGCTATTATTGTTTTCCGATGATTTAAAAAAACTAAAATGTGCTTTGTTTAACATTTAAATTTGTTTTAACAATAATGTGTATATGTTTACAAATTAATGAATAAATGACACACTAACCTTTCAACCTTTAACGTTTTTATTGAATACCTTTAAAGTATATGTCAGTCTCTTAAAGATCTTTTGATTTCGCCTCCATTTTGAATTTAGGAAACACACCGAAACAACAAGAGAGTTGAACCAACTGTAAGTTTTTAACTTATTATCATACGTCCCTGGGCTCTGATAGTCGTGACCATAGTATCTATTTACTATGTGTTTTTCTTTAGAAATAATAATTTATGAAAGAATTTTTTTGAAGTTTTAAAGAAAAAACGAACACTGTATATGTTTCGACCATTGAGTGTAACGCTTTTTGTGCTGATTTTAAACTACAAGACAGAGTTACCATTGTTTGTTTATACTTTGATTTTGCCATATGAACCTTAAGTTTTGAATTTTACTTATATTCTTTTTTTTTGTTACTATTTTACTTTTTATGACATGACATTGTTTTTAATTTACTGTTAGCACGTGTTTTGTAATAGATAGTAAGTATAACACTTGTAAATAGCTATACTTATTAATAAGATTATTTAATCATGTTTGTAGTATTCATCGTGTAAGATATAACCTGAAGCGCGGATTAAAGAAAATAATGAAGATTAAACTATGGCATTGCATGCTTCTATCAGTTTCTCTGCTGTCGTCAATTTTGTGTAAGTACTTGTACAACTTGCACAGTTACCATCGATTCAATAACAATAAAGGAACTGAATAATAATTCTTTCATATTTTGTGAATTATTATATTGTTGTTTTAACAATACAATAATTCAGCAGGATATGAAAGAATTATTTTGGCAGAAAAATAGAAAAGAATTACAAAAGAATATGTGTTTTAGCAGATATAGTTTCTTTTTTTTTTCCTTTTTTTAATTCTTTTATACGATCAAAGTCGTGATTTTTTTTATATGTTTATCAAATGTTGACTACTAACAAGTACTATGAAAATGACTTTATTACTTGATATTAGGTCTAGTTCTTATGCGATAAAAGTCTCCGAACAAAACAGTTGCAAGAGAACAAAACGCAAACGGGTGTCAACACAAAAACAGCAACCAATCTATTATGTCTTATTTTCAAATTTTTATTAGTTTATAAGAAACCCAAATATAGTCCAGTGTACTGATATGAGTTCATTTGTAAAAAACTGAAGTATTTTTGTTTTTACAAGTAGTTAAATGAAAAAATATGTTTTTAACAGGTCAACAAATGAAGATTATATTTTCAACAAATGGACAAGTTAACGAACTGGATCTTACTACTGGTAACGTAAAGATGTTAGCCGATGTTAATCCATCTAGAGTGTTTTCGATGGCATATGACTACAAATACGGATATATTTTCCTTCCCAAATATGAGTTAGGAGGCATACTGAGGTATGAATTTCAGATATCACTTTTTTTTAAACTCACAAAACTAAAAAAAAAGTCACTGTAAAGAGAAACAAAAAGACGCATTTAAAAAATAAAAATGGATGATATCAATGTATTGCGCCATGTTGTTTTCCATTGTTACATGGAAACAAGGGACAGTCTATTTTTACAGTTTATTCATTGCATAATGTTTTGAAATTATTGAAATTATATCTAAAATAAAACATAAAGATATAAAATCAACTTTCTTCACATATTCTGATATGCACTTTACACCAATCTTTGCCGTCTCATAACAAATTTGTATACTGTACCACCTTCATTTTACATTTGTTTATATGACTGTCGTTACAAGTTTTTGAAAAATTAATTTATAAAATTTTCTGAAAAGTACCTATTTTTGCACTTTTCCACAGGTTTCATTATACGTATGATAAATCATTAGTGACAGTTGTTCCGGGAGCAGTCACACCGACCAACGTTGTTATTGATCCCTTGTATGATCACCTCTACTGGACAGAGAGGTACACAGGGAAAAGAATTGCTCGATGCAACTATGATGGATCTGATGTGACCTTCATAACGAATGCGATTCAACCGTGGGCCATCATGCTCGACTTGACAAATCGGTTTGTTTATATAATTACTGTTCTCTCTTTGTTTTCGTGCGATTTTCTGGGTTTTTGTTTAGGTAAACAATAAGTTATCAAGAAAGCGAGAATATCACGCACCCGGAACCGTACTTAAGCTGGTCCCTTAAGAAAACAGTATACTAACAGTTATAATAGACGTCAAACTCAACTTCGAAATATACACATAAACAACTAAAATTTAAAATCATACACGGGTTACCAAGGACAGAAGCTCCAAACTTGGGACAGGCTCAACAATGCGGCGAAGTTAAACATGTTTGTTTGACATCTCAAACGCATCAATGTAAATATAACGAAATTTGATGAGACTGTCATCAAAGTGAGAGGGTTAGCGCTATTAAACCAGGTTTAATCCACCATTTTCTACATTTGAAAATGCCTGTACCAAGTCAAGAATATGACACTTCGTGTCCATTCGTTTTTGATGCGTTTTGTTATTTGATTTTGCTATGTGATTTTGGACTTTCTGAATTGATTTTCCCCTCATTCAGTATTTTTGTGATTTTACTTTTTTCTCAACCCTCCTCTTATATATCTATCCAATATCGAAAAGGCAAACGCTCAACAACACACACAGTTCAACTCAGTTATAAAAAAGTCCGATGTCCTATGTCTGAATAGGTAACAAAAGGAATTGAACAATTGACGATAATCAATTATTTCAAAAAGGACTACTAGCAATTACTGACATGGCAGCTCCAGACCTCAATTAAACTGATTTAAAGATTATGTCTTTATCCTATGAGTATCAAGTACAATCCCTCCTGTTAGGGGGTTTAGTATTATACCATCATAAAATATATGAGAGGTAAATAACCGGTATCATGCCAACACCTGGGTTTAGAATAAATGTGTTTATTTCTGATTCAAAGACCCTATAATATCAATATTAAAGTTAAATATGCAATCTTAAATGACTTGACAACAGTATCGTAACTTTATCCCTTCTTTATAAGTCTGTTTGAAGGTTTTGTTAGCTTTTAAGGTGAATACCGAAATTTTTGTACTTGTAAAGAATATTTCCATAAAATGGATGTGGAATACTCGAACGACAAAGATGTCTGCATATCGAATTATATTTAGGAATGATGTACCTTGTACTGATGATATAAGGTAGTAAATGTTTTGACTTGTTTGTGATATCGAAAATCATGGTGTAATTATTTGACAGTAATACACACGTTACTCTAGTTTAATCTGATACGTTGTTACATATGCGAGCTAATCTTACAAGTTGAGATATAGGAACACCATAAGATGGTGACAAGGAAGCGTCACCTTAAAAAATGGACAATTTACGATAGAAACTGAAAAATCTTCTATGTCATCATTCATTTTGGAAATGAGTTTCCCATTATTGATATAGATATCAAGATCGATGTATAGCAGTGTTCACTATTAAAAAGAATATATAATACATACTGAAGTCGTCATTGTTGAGAGCCAATATATTATCCAAACATTTAAAAGTATTGTTATTTTTTTTTGTATCAGATATTGTTTCGTTTGGTCTTTACTGATTTTAGTCATCAATTGTAACTAATAACAATACAGAAACAGGTGCCTGGTTTTCGAAAGTATCATAAGATATGCCATAAGATATATCTTAGGACATATTTTATGATCATCTTATGACTATCATATGATATGTCATAGTATGTAAATCAAAGCTGTCTTAAGATAGTCATAGCTATGATGCTCTTATGACTGCCTTAAGTGAACATTATTTTCTATTATTTTAAATAATGATTAAAAAAATGACGAAAACAAATCTAAAAATTAAAAGTATGAACATATTAATTATAACCATTCTTGATATTTACGAATATGTTATTGTTTTCATTATAATATGGCATATTCCAGGTGACTCAAATGAGTCTAATTTATATAAACAAATTATAACTTGATTTTTTTGTCTATAGATGGCTCTATTACAGTAATATTCAACCAAGTAATAGATCTATAAATCGAGTCAGATTGAACGGAACTGACAAACAGACTGTCTTTGTTCTTCCTTATCAAATTACGGGATTGGAAATGGGTAAGTGTATAATTAACAAATTCTCCAGCAAGCGAAAACAGCTTTACTGTTCATGTAGTGAAAAGTAAAATCACAAAAATATCGAGGAAACTCAAGACTAAAAGACCATTATCCAATTGCTAAATCAAAAGTTAAAACCCATCAAACAACTGGATGACAAAATGTTATATTTTGAATTGGTACCATTTTTGGAATTTGGGGTCCTCAATGCTCTTCAACTTTTTACTTGTTTAAATTTATAACTATTTTGATCTAAGCGTCAGTGATGAGACTTATGTAGACGAAACGCGCGTTTTGGTGCATTGATTTATAAGCATGTTATCTTTGATAACTATAGGTACAGGCATTTTCTTGTGTAGAACAGGAGTTAAAGATAATACGCAAAAATGAAAAAAAAATATATATGTTCATATGCCGACGAGATGTATATAAATATCATATATTAACATAACTTTCTCCAAAAAGTACATTCAATTTCAGGATTTGGCAAGTCCTAAAACATTTGTGGCGATAGGGGTCATATTCTATCCATAAAATATAGAATATCCTCCATCATAGTAACCGTTATTATTATTCGTTATACATCTTAAGTCAGAAGAAATTATACAAAATAATAATACGCTGATGAGTCTTATGAAACGAAACGCGTGTCTGTCGTACTAAATTATGGTCCTGATACTATTTACACCCCTCGGTCGATGCCACTGCTGTTGGAAGTTTCATTCCCGAGGGTGTCACACACCTAGAAATCAGCACTTCGGTGTTAACATGAATATCAATTATATGGTCATCTTTATTAATCTCTTGTTTGTATAAATTTTTCGAAAAACTAAGGATTGTTTTTATCCCAGGGAAAGATTACCTTAGATGTAATTGTTTGGTTTCATAAATATTTTGATTTCTCGTCACTGATGAGTCTTATGTCGACGAAACACGCGTCATGCGTACTAAATTATAATCCTGATACCTCTGATAGTAGTAATCAAATGTCAATGTAACAGGATTATGATTTAGTACGCCAAACGCGCGTTTCGTTTAAATACGACTCATCAGTGACGCTCATAACAAAATATTGATCAAGCCAAAGAAACACAAAGTTGGAAGAGCATTGAGAATCTAAAATTCCACAAGGTTGTGCCAAATACGGCTTAGGCAATCTATTCCTGGGATAAGAAAATCCTTAGTTTTTTTTCAAAAATTCAGGAAATTTATAAAAATGACCACATTATTGTTTTTATGTCAACACCGAAGTCGATGGTGTTGAAAATCTAATATAAATGTTCAACTGTTTTCAGATACTGAGCAGGAGAGAATATATTGGCTTGATTTTGACAATGGGAAAGTCCAATCAGCAAGAACGAATGGATCTAATGTTAAAGAAATATTTGATTCTGGCGCAACCACTTCAAATTATGATTTTGTAATAAATGGTGACAACATTTATTGTACCAATTACAATAAAATCATCAAGTTCTCTAAATATCCTAGCACGACGTCACAAGTGATATTTACTGACGTTTCAGTGATTCATAGTATACTCGTCCTTTCGACAAAAGGTAAATATCGTTACTAGAGAAATAATATCAGATTATAACATGGCTTTTTTCATATCAGATGTATTTTTAGCCTAAGGTTCGATATTAGCCCAAAAGCTTAAGGCCCGAGGGATGATATTTACCGAACAGATGATAATACAGAATATCTACCAGTTAAACATTTAAATTTTATTTTTTTCTGATTACATTATTGGTTGTTTGTTTATAAGTTCTAGCAAACCAAGTTACACAAATCTTTAACTCTTAGAAAATTTGTTTACAAGCGCGGATGTTAAAAGGTGTTTCGACATTTAGTGAAAATTTTAACTTAACTTAAAACATGTAAAATTTTGACATGAATCATTTAGTTACATTAGTTTTCTGCTGTTTATGACATATGAATTATGTATCAATAAGTTCACATTTGCTGTTGAGATTAATTTTAATCATTTGAATAATAAAGTACGTACCAACGCCATCTTGAATATGATGGCAAAGTCTGGGTACAAATGTTCGAGAGTATACAATATGCAATATTCAAATCGCTCTAAATGATTTCATATGTTGATATCGGTGTTATTATAAAAGTTTTAATTGTTTAGTATTTTACTGTTTACTATATAATAGTTTGCACATTTCCGCTTGACAATATATCATAATAAGAATGTCAAACGGAAATGGAACATAATTATATCTATTAATCGTAGTGCACTTATATATTGCTTTATATGTTTTATACATGTTTCATATGGTTTTCCGCTTATAACACCTAAAATTCAAGATAAAAAATAATAAAACTCGGTACAAATCATGTGAAACTATAAAAAGTAGATGCTTCTTGTTTATTATTTTTGATGATTTATATTATTTGAATCATTTTTAATTTTATTCAATTGATAATAATATTATTGATGCAATATTAAATTAGGGCATAAGATAATCATTTTTTTAAACTACATAATATTTTTATTCATCAAATATTGCTTGTTACATAAACCATCAAGATTCCAAGCTTCTCTTAACGTACCCTGTTACAATCCACTGACTACCCAGGGATTAATCAGCTGATAAAAATTAATTGACATACATTTATTACAAAACTCTATATTAACAATTTAAAAATATTATTCATTGACTATGTGTCTTTTTATTGAAAGTAATATTGGACTTGTTGCCTTATGTCCATTAAAATTGGTATCTACTCTCTTGGTGTATTCGTTAATAAAAATTCTGAAAAAGTCTATGTTTTTTGTTTTCTGTTCAGATACATAGTACGACTTGTATATTGAAAAAGTAATAATTGTAATTAAAAAATTTATTGGGTAATACTTGCTGTCTGTAATTTTGTATCCAAATATCATGTGTTGTAATTTTATTGAAAAATGTAAATTACTCTATTTTAAATCATTTGTTATTGCTATGGACGATTCCAAGAATGTAATGATATATAATGGAAAGATAAACTAGAATATATAGAATGTATCTAATTTTCTTAGATGACGTCGAATACTATATAATTTTATTTGCTATCCATAAACTTTTATTAATAGTTCTTGAATTTGTATTACAAACTATCAAATGATTTTTGAGTTGTAGCGATTGGTAAGTATAAATTTAAGTTTAAGTCGAAACAGAGGTTGAAAGGGCTTGAAAAAAGTAAAATTACAAAATTACTGATCTCCGAGGAAAATTCAAAACGGAAAGACTTTTTAGTCCCTTCTCAAATGGCAAAATCAAAGGATAAAACACATCAAACGAATGGACAACAACTGTCACATTCCTGACTTGTTACCATAACTAGTTTAATAAACCCACCTCATATGTATGTGTGATAAGTAAGGATGAACGTCTTCTGTAATTATTTCATACCTCATATACATGTATGAAAATAAATTAATTCCATAACTGCCACAAGGGTGTTACGAAATTTAACCACTCGGGACAGTTTAATTTAAATAATTAAAGCGTGAGGAACACCAAGCTTTTTAGATAATTGAAATTTAAATTGGAGTTTTTGGAACCTCAAAGCTTTTCAACTTGTTTGGCTTTATAACTATTTTGATATGAGCGTCACTAGTGTATCTGATGTAGACGTAAATTATAATCGTGGTACCTTTAATAACTGTTAACTGTTGAGAGTGTACAAATATCCAATTACACAAATATATAGTGGTGGAATCTGTTTCTCTAATGATGTTTCTACTTCCTTCTCTAATTCTTCGTCAATTTATCCCTTTCTGCATTCATTTGTCGTAAAGTTTTGTTTTCAACCGACCCTCCTTGTCAATTTCTAGATGTAAGTCTAGACATGAGGCCGACTTTACTGTATCTGTAGTGTCCTTTATCTCTAGTTCGATGGGATAGATGCATTCAACATAGTCACCACATTTTGAATTATTTAGTGAAAGACATCCTCTATATAGCGGAAAGTAGATTTAAAAGATATTGCTAACTTCTCATCCTTCTTACCAAGAAGTTCCTGTATGAGGTCAGCCTCATAATAATAAAACAAGTCGGCAAGAAGAGTGGCACAATTTGTACCCATTTGAATGCCGACTGTCTGTTACAAAACACGTCTTCTGAACGTAACAAATATGTTGTCAATCATTATTTTAAATTGATTTTTACATACAATAAAACTGTAAAATTAATAAACAAAATTTAAATAAAACATGTAAAAATTTCCTAACAATTAAACCTTCAATAGAACTGAAATGTGTTTTGTCAATAACAGATATCCGGGATTGATATAATGGCACAAGCGTTCAACAAGGTATCGAAAGAATAAATGGCTGTTTGTCCATGACCCCAGGTAATTATATATGTTTTTCACCGAAATTTTGTTCATTATAGATTATGATCTCCATAAAGAAGAATCGCAAATGTTGTCGTTTGCTGCTACAAATCACTTTTGTGTTTTCATTTATTTTGTGATATATACGTCAGTCAGGATTTTTTTCGTTGGATTGTCATTTCGGAGCCTTTTATAGCTGACTATACTGTGTTGGCCTTTACTTAGAAATGAAGACTGAACAATTAGGAGATAACTGTATTGTTTTTTAAGCTCCGATGGCATCAATTGGGGATTTGATGGTCGCAAATTAAGTTTACTGGCGACGCGTTGTTATCTCCATTCTAATAAAACTGATAGAAAACAACTTTAAAACACGTAATTAAAATCTGTCATATGCCGTCTGCGCTTGCGCGTACGTCCAATATCATTAATTATCCAATCAAAATGAACGTTACAAACGTTGTTGCATTAGAATTTGAGTTGTCTCATTGTCATGCATACGACATCATCTTATGTTTATAAATACAAGCCAACAATAGAAACGATTCAAGGCAATGTGTATATTATATATTAAAATTGGATTCATTGTACCAAGATAAATAATTCCCAAAACTTGTCTAATATTTACACAGTGTTATTGTCTTATCAAAACCATAGAAGTAAAGGCAATACACGAATTTTTGATTTTTGCAATTTTTGTTTTTTCAAAAATCGTAGTTCCATTCGTATATACAAAATCGACATTAAAAATGCATGAAGTCTGCACATATATATCTTTCAGGTTGAACAATGAGTTTCCTGAAATTCGGCACGTTCCTTCTTTTAGTATTGGTGGATAGTATGGTTATATGTAGATATGGCCTTATTTATACTGGCTGCTAAAAAACGATTCATCAGAGTTTGCCAATATGACAGGGACATTTAATCTAGGTGAGCAGTTGAAATTTAGTATATGTTACGATCAGAGATTGGGCAAAGTCCTCAACCCCGCCCCGAACCCCCAACCCCCTAATGTAAACAAAAATAATGTTTTCACTATATTTTGTTCGTATTAATGATCGCCGGACACTTTTTCCCATTCATTTTTATTACAAATGATTCCGACTTATTCATCCGGGTCCCCTTTCTTAAATTCCTTAATCAGCCATTGACATTCCTAGCCTTCTTACAGCTATAACATATTACATACAGCAGAATGACTGCATATAGAAGAATGTTTCGTTATTGTAATGCTATTTCAGCTAAGTTGACACAATCAATATGATCCTTCTATATAATGTTTTCGTTAAATCGTATCGAAAGTAGGGAGAACGATCCCAGGCGAACGAACTATCGGGGCGCACGCACTCAGAGCGGGCTAAAACAGGGCGAACATGTAATCCAGGCGAACGGACCCGATACCACTGCAACTGAAGTTTACATGTATAGTAAGAAAAATGTTTAGTCATTTTAATGGCATTTCAGCTATGTTAACATAATCAATATGATCCTTCTATATATATATAATGTATATGTTTACATTAAATCGTATCGAGTTGGTGACATATGTTATATTATATTTTTATAGTTACGTGTCGAGTTTATTATTGTCATGTCCATTATACTAGTCTTACCATGTTTATCGGATTATGAATATTAGATTTTGTAATGGTATCAGACGATTTGTGAATATATGTAAAACTTTGATCGGAATATTTGACTATTCACATCACAGGTAAGCAGTATTAAGTACCTTGGAAATGATGAAATAATATGGTGCACTGCTAACAGGGCAATATTTGCAGCACTGATTTTGAAATTTGATAAATATGTTATCCTCAGTGATGCTCCATAACTAAAATATTTGAAAATTCTTTCCATATTACAAACTTGTTTTCGAAGCTGCATCTGGTTACCCTTCTGGAGCACATGAGATTGTGCACTCTGGTTAATTCATCTTTTTCTTTTTAGCAATGGCGTTGTAATCTTATATTCGACTCAGAGTTTGAGAGTCCTTTTGATACCTTCCGACTGAGTGTCTTTTAATAGAAATGAGCAGTTGTATTGGTAATAATTTTGGTTGTTGTCATACTATTATAATGTATGCATAACTGCATAATAATGTACTACATGTAGTTTATTTTTACTTCTACTGTTAGTTTTAATAGCCTAGTGAAAAAATGCTGTACGATGTTTGAAAACATAACGAATTGTCTCCCTTTTGCTATATCCAAAACAAAAAATACTAATCTAAGCGCTTTGAAAAAAAAACACTATGGAAAATCATTATAAGCACAAAGTAGTCTTATCGCAAACAGCGCGTTCAAATATTTTCTTAAAATATTCAATGTTGACATGAATGGCCAACTGCCGTATCATATTATTCAATCATTCGTGCAGGACTGGCAACGTATTTAAATCAATGGAGGTGGTAAGGTTATTTCTAACGTGCAGTCGATGTTTGTAAATTTGCTGTTCATGCATGTTGGAGCAGATCAATGGAAATGCACTTTGCAAACATACAAATATTTTATTATATACGAAAATATTTCATGTACTTTTCTTAGTGTACATAAACACGAAATAATTTAAATATAGAAGACTTGTAAATGTGACAGCAACAAACTCTATAACCACTAAATAAATATACAAAATCTTTTCACATCTTGGTTGACATATTTTTCCATTTTGTTTCATTGAAAATAATCAAAATAAATCATTTATTACATACAATTTTTTTTAGAATGCAACTATTCATATTTCGGCAGTTCAATGAAAGTGGTGAAAACCAATAATGATTTATGTTTAGGGTAAAATGTATTATTCCTGATATTTATAAAATATTTGCGACCTCATATAATTTTTCAAAGAGTATTACAAATGCAAAAGCGAAACTTTTTGTCATTCCTTGCCAATAGATGTTCCATGGTATTCAATTTTTGAAGATAGATGATGATTTTGCTAAGAATAAAAACACTAGACTTCACTTTCTCAAATCAAAAATGATATATGCAAAGGCAACACAACGATCTCAAAATGGCAAGAGATTACAGTAACTACTGGTTTTCGTAAATAAAGTATATTTTCCGAGTATTGATCTGAATGGAGGGTATCACTATTTAAATTGAGATAAGTTATAAATTTTCTGACGATTTTGGGGTTCTGAAAATAACGAATAAGAAAAAGATCTTATTATGTTATTATATTATACTAAATTTATTTATATCAAATCACACCGGCGCTACATTTTTGTTAATTGTACATAATTGTTTAACTTCTTATACTCTTTTTTCCAGAGACACTGAAATATGAACTACAAAAGTTATGTTGGTAAGTTTATTTTTCCCTATCATTGCAAAAGTTTAAACTTTCTTATTTATTTCAATAAAGGCCGAATGGTCGACTTACAATAAACGTTATTTCAAGATGTTACGATTGCAACACAGTCCTAAAACTCACTGTTAAGATTATTGAAAAAAATCTATGGATGACCCAAAAAATGGGGATATATATAGGGTCACTACAGGTCTGCTTCCGACCGACCGTAAAGGCCTAGCAAGTTGGGACAGACATTTAGTAGGCAGGGATACACAAGATCGCAGCAAGGGACTTTAAGGATGTCCGCTGCTCATTTTCAAAATAAATAACTTTTCATAAAACTAGTATGTTGTGATAGGGAATACATTGAGAAATCAACAAAGCAAAAAAAAATATAGGGGTCGATGTGCTTGTTTTCAAGATATTAGCCATTGGAATTTTGGCGGGAAAATGTTCTCTCTTGACTTTTCATAGCTTTACCATTGGCCAGTCAAAGTTCTCAAATACTATAAAAAAAAAAATTATAAAAAAATGTATAAGACTTTTACAAATGACTTATAATCATGCATATAAAAGATTTATAAAATGAAAAATGGGGGTTCATGGGGAATTTTTTTTAAGGAGTTTAATTGGATAAGTCCAGAGGATTCTGAAAATCTGACAAAAATTACAAAACATGACCAGCAGACATCCTTAATACGATACCACGCTCTCTGTACCATAAAAACCCTGTTAGCAACTCCTTGAAGAATCCGTAGGTGGCATTTTGCAAAACAAAATTTCTATTCCTATCTAATATACCCTAATTTGTCAGTGGCACTTAATTCCCTATACCTTTATCCCTGGTGGCTTCTATCACAAGACCTTAGTATTGCATTTATTGTTGATTATTCTCGTCCTTAATATGCATTAAAGATTGCATATTTTGGCGTTAATATTGAGTCACTGATAATGTCTTTGCGTCGGAACTAAACACATTTATTCTAAAAACAGTTGTTGGCATGACACGAGTTATGTTCTTCTCATATATGTTATGATGGTATGATACTAAACTCCTAACGGGAAGGATTGTGCCTGATGTTCATATGATGAAATCGTAATCTTTCAGTCAGTTTAATTGACTGTAGTAGTCTGTTGTTATTTATGTATTATTGTCATTTTGTTTATTTTCTTTGGTTACATCTTCTGACATCAGACTCAGACATCTCTTGAACTGAATTTTGAATGTGGGTATTATTATGCCTTTTACTTTTCTACATTGGTTAGAGGTATAGGGGGAGGGTTGAGATCTCACAAACATGTTTAACCCCGCCGCATTTTTGCGCCTGTCCCAAGTCAGGAGCCTCTGGCCTTTGTTAGTCTTGTATTATTTTAATTTTAGTTTCTTGTGTACAATTTGGAAATTAGTATGGCGTTCATTATCACTGAACTAGTATATATTTGTTTAGGGGCCAGCTGAAGAACTCCTCCGGATGCGGGAATTTCTCGCTACATTGAAGACCTGTTGGTGACCTTCTGCTGTTGGTTTTTTTTTATTTGGTCGGGTTGTTGTCTCTTTGACACATCCCCCATTTCCATTCTCAATTTTATGAAATGTTTGCCACTGGACTTTGAGCAACTATCGATCAATCATCTTCAATTGGTAATTTATTGCAACCAAATTATACGAAACATGAAAAAAATAGTATGATGATGAGGTGCAGACCGTTGATTTTCTTTGGCGATACCATATATTATGATATATGACATTTCTATATAGTAGAAAAGGGATGAGAAAGGGAATCATGAGGGATTATTTTTTTATTTTAAGAATTAATATTTTCTGGGTAATGGTTTACTGGTTTATTTTTACAAATTGGGATTTGGATGGAGAGTTGTCTCATCGACACTCATACCACATCTTCATAAACATGTAGATATATTTTCTGTAAAATTGTTTGTTCTACTGATTAATTGAAATATGAGACAATAATTCAAATGGCCTGATAAAACATCTGTTGTCAATTCTGGTCGATAACAGAGATGTTGTAATGATTTATTCTCTGCCAGCCTTGAAATAAATAATGTAAAGGTCAACCTTATTTTGTATGCAATGTAAAAAAATTTACAGTTCAATTTGCAGGATAAAATAGAAAAATCAAGAGTAATGTTAAAATCGAAGGACGATTGAGATCTATAACAGTTGAATATAAGGATAAGCAAATGTGGTAAAAAAAACTATGATTGGCAAATGGGATAACTCTCTATTAGAATAATTGATATACATGTAGATGTTAACAACTATACGCGCACCATATGTGTATAGTCAGGAAAGTCGAAAGCCTGTGTTAGGGACCTATCATTTACATGTATCTTTCTTGGGAACAAACAATCGTGTTTACTGTTATAAAACAAAACTAACTTTTTTCAACAACCACAATCTTAAATTTATTTTGACACCTAATTTTCTCTGAAAACAAACTGTTTTTGTTACTAACGTTCTCAAACTAATTGAACGAAAATTCAGACAAATTATATATTATAGAATAATTATTTCACAGTAAACACAGCCCCCTATGTCTTCCCCGAAACTGCCTGACCAGTGTTTTGGACAAATCGAGATTGGAAATAAATTAAAGGGTCATTTGCAAACTAGTCAAAAATACTATTGCTATGTTACCTAAAACAAAAATGGAAAAAGGGTAAACAAAATTATATATTATAACCCTACCCCTCCAAAAAAAATAAAAAAAATAAACCTCCTCAATATTTTATGACATGTTTATAATCATGATCTCTGACAGCTTTGTTGTTCTTTGCAGTGTGGAACAATAAAGGTGGAACAGGGAAAACATCTCTGGTATTCCAATTGTCAGCCGAATACGCCAGACAGAATCCTACACAGAAAGTCATTGTCATCGATATGTGTCCACAGGCAAATGTCTCAAGTTCACTTCTCGTCAATACATTCTCTAACTTTCCAGGCGAGAAAATTGTGTCCGATGCATCAAAGATTGATACGAAAAAGAAGATGAAAAGTTTTGAACCAAATGTATGTGGTTATCTTTTATCAAGACTCGATCGAGACGAAAGCGTGAAGGGAACGATTAATTGGAATCAATTTTTGATACAAGCTAGCGTGTTCAACAAATTCGTCCCGGATAATTTACGTCTCCTTTGCGGTGACATTTATTTAGAGGTTCTTTCGAAAAGACTGGAACAAGAACGACAACTCGTACCAACTCGATATGATAATCCTTGGAGAAGAGTGACCTTATTCATGAAGGATTTCATTGAATTCATCAGTTCAAGTAACAAACAAGTTTTTCATATGTTTTTCATTGACACAAATCCAAGTTTTTCTATTTACACGGAGATGGCAATAACCGGAGCACGTCGCATGGTGGTTCCTTTCACGCAAGATGATTTTTCAGTGTCTGCAATAAAATCTATGCTTTATTCAGTTTACGGCTTTACAAGCGAAGACAGCGAAAGACTTGAAGGTTTGAAAGAATCACAGTACTTTTGGCTTGCAGAAAAGTATGGAATATCGCCTCCAAAATTGCATTTATTTATAAACAACAGAGCGACTTTCTATGGGACGAAAACAGCTGCTGCGTTTGCCGCAATAGGAAACGAAGTAAGCGCCTCCCTGCTTAAGGTTTATATAAAATGTCAGGACATTTTTGAAACTGCCACGGAGTTATCTTCTCTTGATTTAATCATGGACATTAACAAGTTTAAAATGAGATATCTGATTGATTGCTGTGATTTCCAATCTACCATAGTACTTTCCTTACATAATGGATGCCCGTTTTCACAAATTGACCCAGGTGCACATACAATTTATGGGTCACAGATAACAGTATCTAAAACTAATTTGGAAGATTGCAAGTACGCCATTTTGAAAATTGTTAAGTTACTATAGAAAAAATGTGTACAAGATTTTATATGTTTTGTATGATGGTCTTGATTGAAGGTGTTTACTAAATAGAGAAGTGTGCCGGAAAAGTGCAGAATGAAAGTCTAAACAAGTATAAAAGACAAATAGAAAAAAAAGAAAAGGAATAATGGTTTTAAAATATAAAACAAAGTATAAAGAACAAAATACATAGAGAACGTAGAGAAATGGTCAACAAATGAAAAAAATACAGATTGAAGTTCCCCCCCCCCCCCTTTTTTTGTTTCCAGAGTCTTTGTTATGTGTTATATTTCAAGTACAAGACGGATACCACTGCTTGTTAACTGTTTATATACTGTTCCAGGTAGTACCAATGTTGTTTGCGTTAGTTTTCTAGTGATAGCGAGATTTATTTTATATCTTAGTACGCCAACATGTATTGACTGTTACAGATATAATCGCTTATTTCCCCTTATTTGTTTTCATTTAAATATTAAAAGTCTGAAATATTATTTACAATGATGTTCAGGCGTCTATGCAATATTGACGAATAGCCAATAATTGCTTTACTGATTTTCGTCAAATATCTAAAACTTTTTCTCACAAAGCGATAATTGAAAATCAGCTTAATATTCGTAGAACATATATTTATACATGGCCAAATTACGTCGACAGGGTAATTTCTACATTTTTTTAACAAATACATGCTATCTTACTTCATTTGGCTTTTTATAACTTTTTTTATATTCGAGCGTCTGGCGTATTTTTAAAATTTAGTCCTGGTATCTATGATGAGTTAATTTATACCTTGTTCATTACATATAAAACTGTTAAATATTCTTTATAGCTTGGGCCCTTTATAGCTCGCTGAACAGTATGAGCAAGGCTCAGTGTTGAAGACCGTACTTTGACGTTTGATGACTTCCTTGTACATATAGTGACTTCCTTGTACATATAGTGACTTCCTTGTACATATAGTGACTTGGATGGAGAGTTGTTTCATACTACATCTTCTAATATCTATTCCTTGCTTTCATTAGAGGTCATATTCAAACTGTATTTTAATGTGCGTATTGTTTAATAATATGTGTTTACTTTTCTACATTGGCTAGAGGTATAGGGGGAGGGTTGAGATCTCATAAACATGTTTAACCCCGCCACAATGTTGCGCCTGTCCCAAGTCAGAAGCCTCTGGCCTTTGTTAGTCTTGTATGATTTTTAATTTTAGTTCCTTGTGTATAATTAGGAGTTTAGTATGACGTCCATTATCACTGTACTAGCTATAGTATAAATATTTTTAGGGGCCAGCTGAAGGACACCTACGGCTACGGGAATTCTCGCTACATTGAAGACCCATTGGTGACCTTCGGCTGTTGTCTGCTCTATGGTCGGGTTGTAGTCGCTTTGACACATTCACCATTTCCTTTCTCAATTTCATGAAAGAAAAAAATAATAAAAAGATATCTTCAAAGAGAGGCGGAAGATACCAAAGTCGAAAATAAACTGACAAGGCCTGGGCAAAAAAACTAAGAAAACAAACAAAGACAAATAACAGCGCACAGAACACAACGTCAAAACACTTTAGACTGAAAGAAACCCTATAAAAACCCAAAAGTGATCGCATGTAATCGGAAGGGTAAACAGATCACAAGATAAGATAAATATACATTTGTACTTGATACAGTTACTCCGTGTAAAGGCTAAATAGTATTCTCCAATGTCGGGAGACATTACCAAAATCGGTTTGTCCTTGTTGGATTTAAATGAACAAAACACAATTTATACTTAGGCAGCAACCATTTGATTTTCGGGGGGGGGGGGGGGAGGGGAGAAGGGGCTTTGAATTTGTTTTGGACAATCTATTTTTTTCGAAAACATTTTTTTTCTTTCAATTTTAGCATTACATACAGTGGCAGCTGAGGGTGAAACAAACAATTATTTTTTTCTCAGGGTCAAAAACAAATTATTTTTCTCTCCAAAAACTAGAAACAAACTTTTTTTTTCAAAAAAAATCCATAGCCCATCCGGAAGTGCATTATTTTTTCCAAAGTAAAACCATCACAGACATACCTCAATACATTAAACACACACACATATACACACATACACACACACACACACACACACACACACACACAAATGGTTTGCGGCTTTATTTTGTTTTAGTGTGTTGACCTCGCATTCAAGAAGGATAATCAGGGTAGCTCTGGCTTGTTTGCTTTTTGATTTATTGAACCAAAAATAACTTGTTGTAAAAAAAATAAAATCGTGCCTTCACAATACTAATAAAAATACCTACATTTGATAGACTTGATACAAATGTTTGTATATATATATATATAGGGAAAACAAGTTGAACTGGTTAATATATATACAAAAACGAGGAACGAAAAACGAAAAAAATATATATTATACATGTAAAAGTTTATTAACCTTGCACCAAAGAAGGATTACATGTGCATATCTAGCTTGTTTTCTTATCGAACAAAAACAAAAATGTTATGAATATATTACATTATGTGCTTCCACAACACTTAAAAATATGCCTACATTCGAGAGACTTGGTATATACATGTATATAGGTATGAACAATAGCACTAGTACATATTTTATTCATTACTACAAATATTCCATTTTCAATGTAAACTGTTTGTGGCTAGAACATTCGGATTAAAACTGATACTGGGATACGAACAAACACCATTGAAGGTACATGTGTGTATAGGTATGAACAATAGCACTAGTACATATTTTATTCATTACTACAAATATTCCATTTTCAATGTAAACTGTTTGTGGCTAGAACATTCGGATTAAAACTGATACTGGGATACGAACAAACACCATTGAAGGTACATGTGTGTATAGGTATGAACAATAGCACTAGTACATATTTTATTCATTACTACAAATATTCCATTTTCAATGTAAACTGTTTGTGGCTAGAACATTCGGATTAAAACTGATACTGGGATACGAACAAACACCATTGAAGGTACATGTGTGTATAGGTATGAACAATAGCACTAGTACATATTTTATTCATTACTACAAATATTCCATTTTCAATGTAAACTGTTTGTGGCTAGAACATTCGGATTAAAACTGATACTGGGATACGAACAAACACCATTGAAGGTACATGTGTGTATAGGTATGAACAATAGCACTAGTACATATTTTATTCATTACTACAAATATTCCATTTTCAATGTAAACTGTTTGTGGCTAGAACATTCGGATTAAAACTGATACTGGGATACGAACAAACACCATTGAAGGTACATGTGTGTATAGGTATGAACAATAGCACTAGTACATATTTTATTCATTACTACAAATATTCCATTTTCAATGTAAACTGTTTGTGGCTAGAACATTCGGATTAAAACTGATACTGGGATACGAACAAACACCATTGAAGGTACATGTGTGTATAGGTATGAACAATAGCACTAGTACATATTTTATTCATTACTACAAATATTCCATTTTCAATGTAAACTGTTTGTGGCTAGAACATTCGGATTAAAACTGATACTGGGATACGAACAAACACCATTGAAGGTACATGTGTGTATAGGTATGAACAATAGCACTAGTACATATTTTATTCATTACTACAAATATTCCATTTTCAATGTAAACTGTTTGTGGCTAGAACATTCGGATTAAAACTGATACTGGGATACGAACAAACACCATTGAAGGTACATGTGTGTATAGGTATGAACAATAACACTAGTACATATTTTATTCATTACTACAAATATTCCATTTTCAATGTAAACTGTTTGTGGCTAGAACATTCGGATTAAACCTGATACTGGGATACGAACAAACACCATTGAAGGTACATGTGTGTATAGGTATGAACAATAGCACTAGTACATATTTTATTCATTACTACAAATATTCCATTTTTAATGTATACTGTTTGTGGCTAGAACATTCGGATTAAACCTGATACTGGGATACGAATAAACACCATTGAAGGTATATCATTTTTATTACGTAACCGGAACTCAGCATATTGTATACATGTAACAGTACAAAGGGAGACGAGCAGTTCACATACATTGTTCAACACATAACAGAGTTATCGCTCATACTATACTGATGTACTAAAACATACATAGCAAACATTACACAATGAGTCAGCCATTGAAAATTCTAAACCACAGACGAGCCTGGAAATCGATCCTAAGATTGGCTCTAAGGCCATCACGTTTAACCAGAGCTTCAAAAAAGTAATAAGGAAAATAATCTCTTTTTTTCAGAGAAGAATTTTCGATTAAATATTGTTCATAATAAAATAAGAAAATAAAGTATAACTGTCATTGAAATAGCAGTTACAATTAACCAGATGCTAAGGGGCAACCATTTTACTTCATAGTCTTTTTTCAGATTCAGAACTCTGTTTTCGCTCTGTACTTAGTTTTTCAACGCTATCAATCGAACTATATTTTTTCAATAAATAACACTATAAGTTATGGAGGAAATCTGGATTTGTCATCTGCTTGACCAGAATATTTCTTTTCCATCAGAAGAGGGACCAGCATATATTTTTTTTTATTAAAAAAAAACATGAACTCCTCTTTTTTTAAGTTAACAAGACGTTCCATATTTGACATTTATGCAAAAACCTTAGTTCACAACAGTACTTATATCTAATTTATTTTTATTGACCCCCCCCCCCCTTTTTACAATTTCAATCTATCAGTAGTTTCCCCACACTTTACAGTCCAAAACTAAACCACTTAACAATGACCAAAAACCGTACCACACAAAAAGCCCCAGCGTGACAAAAAATGCAATGTACACTTCTCTTCATTATGCATGTACCTTGATATTTAAAATTATTGACACGATAAAACCTTATATCTTTAAAGCTTCAGTTTGTCTAGTCTAATAATGATCCAAGATGATATATTATACAATACTGTTCATAAATTATAGCCTAAGTAAACAATTTAAAAAGAATTCACAATAATTCGTATCGTAGTAGCTATTAACTGTTACTATAATACTAACGATATCACAGTTTTCTATCAAGTCATTAGAAGATTGGAGTTGGGGGTCTTCATTTTGGTGTAGATGGACACATTTGTGTAGATAGACACCTCTGTGTAAATGGAAACCTCTGTGAAGATGGACACCTCTGTGTAGATGGACACCTCTGTGTAGATGGACACATTTGTGTAGATAGACACCGCTGTGTAAATGGAAACCTCTGTGAAGATGGACACCTCTGTGTAGATGGACATCCCTGTGTAGATGGACACCTCTGTGTAGATGGACACCTCTGTGAAGATGGACAGCCCTGTGTAAATGGACACCTCTGTGTAGATGGACACCTCTGTGTAGATGGACACCTCTGTGTAGATGGACACCTCTGTGTAGATGGACACCCCTGTGTAGATGGACACCTCTGTGTAGATGGACACATTTGTGTAGATGGACACATTTGTCAAGCTCCGAAACAGTGATGACATAGCTTTCTGTGATCTTTTCCGCTCCTTCCGGAACTATTTTCCCTAACTCCATCAATCTATTTTAAGTAGTGTGCGGATCGGAGCTGGAACTGCTACGGAGTTTGGTAGCAAAGAGGACGTTATCGGTGTTTCGGAGTTTGCATATTTGTCAAACTCCGAAACAGTGATAACATAGCTTTCTGTGATCTTTTCCTTTCCTTCCGGAACTATTTTCCTTAACTCCATCAATCTATTTTAAGTAGTATGCGGATCGGAGCAGGAACTGCTACAGAATTTGGTAGCAAAGAGGACGTCACCGCTGTTTCGGAGTTTGCATATGCGTGTCACATAAAACTTATGTGGTGTTCCGAGCGTACATTTATCATTCAAAATGAATGCTTTAGCATCGGCAAAATAATGCTGCTTTTTTTTTAGAAATATTTGAAATGATTCATCATTGATTGTTGTTGGGAAAACGTCCAGTGGCGAATACTTTGTGCATGTTCATTTTGGTATTGATTGACACATTTCATTCGGCAATCCTCGGTAGAATCCGCTACTCTACGGAATAGGCCGAGTTGAGACGAATGTGACACATTTGTGTTACAAACAGTAGATGTGGTGTTCTGAGCTTAATCGTCTAAAATATAAACAAAATACATTATAGATTAGACCGTTGGATTTCCTGTTTTAATGGTTTACACTAGTCATTTTGTGGTCATGTTCAGCTTACTGTTCGGTGTGAGCCAAGGCTCTGTTTCGAAGGCTGTACTTTTACTTACAATGTATAAAAAAGAAGATGTGGTATGATTGCCAATGAGACAACTATCCACAAAGACCAAAATGACACAAACATTAACAACTATAGGTCACCGTACGGCCTTCAACAATTAATGAGCAAATTAGACCGTTGGTTTTCCCGTTTGAATGGTTTTACACTACTAATTTTGGGGCCCTTTATAGCTTGTTGTTCGGTGTGAGCCAAGGCTCCGTGTTGAAGGCCGTACTTTAACCTATAATGGTTTAATTTTTAAATTGTTATTTGGATGGAGAGTTGTCTCATTGGCACTCACACCACATCTTCCTATATCTATAAAGCCCATACCGCATTTTCTCATTGGTACTCATACCACATATTCCTATGTTTATTTGTCACCGCCAAAATTTGTTATAGAATGCGGTTGAAAGGATTGATAAATGAGTGTCGTTTTATAACGTCCAGTGGCAAATATTTCGTGCATGTTTAGGACAATTGTGAAAAATTGAAGAGTTTTCCCAATTACATTTTTAATTAAATTTTAAACTAAAAACTTATTTTCCTATTAATCTGTGACAGTCTACAATTGTTTTTTTTATATGAAACATAAAAATTGATTAAGTACTATCTGATTTTCTGTTGTCTAATTTAAAAATAATAATTTAAAAGTATTATAATCAAAATAGTGTCTAAGAAACAAAGACCTACTCAAATCCTTAATATAACACGAATGTGTCCTAAGTACACGGATGCCCACCATCATTTTCCATGTTAAATGGACCGTGAAATTGGGTAAAAAATCTAATTTGGAATTAAAATTAGAAAGATCATACCATATAGGGAACATGTGTACTAAGTTTCAAGTTGTTTGGTCTTACACTTCATCAAAAACTACCTTGGCCAAAAACTTTAACCTGAAACTCCCACTTTCATTTTCCATGTTAGGTGGACCATGAAATTGGGGTCAAAATTCTAATTTGGCTTTCAAATTATAAAGATCATATTATAAGCAAAAAGTGTACTAAGTTTCAAGTTGATTGGACTATACATTTGTAGCTTCATCAAAAACTACCTTGACCAAAAACTTTAACCTGAAACTCACACTTTCATTTTCTAAGTTCAGTGGACAATGAAATTGGGGTCAAAATTCTAATTTGGCTTTCAAATTATAAAGATCATATCATAAGCAAAAAGCGTACTAAGTTTCAAGTTGATTGGACTATAGCTTCATCAAAAACTACCTTGACCAAAACCTTTAACCTGAAGTGGGACGAACGGACGAACGGACGCACGAACGCACGGACGAACGAACGAACGAACGGAGGCACAGACCAGAATACATAATGCCCCTCCTCTATCGTAGGTGGGGCATAACAATTAGTAATTATAAAAAATAATTGTTGAACTCAACGTATCCATTTTACATAACAAACAAATTAGAAGGGTACTCATACAGACCCCATTTTCACATATTTCACTACTTTAAAGGTTGTCTTATCAGTTAAAGCAGCAATAAATTATAAAAAAATTATTAAGACGGTTCAAAAGAAATTCCCCTTTGCAATACATGTAATCCATGGACAATATTTAACATGTAAATAATATTAGATATGGCATTTCCTGAAATCTACATCGGGGTAAGTACTGTTGACAAAAATATATCATTTTCAAAATATGGATTAAAATTTGTGAAATATTTGTTTTAGCTTACATTGTACAAGGATACATGGATATTAATTAAAGTTATTTGAAACATAAATCTAAGTAAGACTAATAAGTCTATATATCAAGAAGATTTGTAAAACGAAAAAGAGTTCTGTTAAATAAAACAATTTTAAGGCAGGGAATTGATAGTTATGGAATTTTTTTTTTAAGTTCTGATTTTGTATTTTAAATAGATATGAACATGGTTCATTAGAAAAACACATTTGTAGCATGCACCATTTTTGTCTGATAAATCGACTTCATGTTATGAATAAAAAGTGGTCCTTAAATTATGAGAGGGTCATGTTTCAGTGATTCCCGATATAATCAACGGTTACCATTTATTTCCTAGAAAAAGGGGGACGAGCCCCTGAAAACACCTCTAAAAATCCGCCTCTGAATGTTCTCCTCTGAAAAAAAATTGTTGTCAATTTATCTGTCATTATGTATTTTACATAAATTATATAATTGTTATAACGGACGTTAGTTTTTCTGTTCCGAGCATTTTATAGCAGAATAACTCTTATGCATGGGTTTTTCTTGTTGTTGAAGCTGTACCTATAATTGCATTTGTTCTGAAGCCTGCTTAATGAAGACTCCAATATGACAAACAAGTTCAGGGATGGGGATTATAATGTGTTTTAGTTTATAAAATGTATCAAGATGTTCACTTAATGGTACATATTCTTTTAGAAAATCAAAAAGATTAGAACGCAAGGTATGTTACATGTAATGTCACAATACAAAAAGAAATCAAATTCGTCAGACATTTTTCACATAATCTTTGTGCTCTTGGAATGTTTCTGTACCTTCCCAATGCAATGCCTATAAAATCATTGCAATTTAAATACAACATCTCCTTAATAATCTATTCTAGCCAAATTTTAATAATTCTGAAGAAATTCCAGTCGTCAACAATATTTGTTTTATTAATTTTTTTATAAATATGTGCTGGTTTTCTTATGATAGAATTCCTACAACAAGTATATTTTGGCGTCCAGTGGCAAATATTTCATACAATTTCAGGTCGAAAACAAATTTACAATATAAACAAAAGGCAGAATCTGAAATGCAAGAAATATAGACTCTCACTGACATTGTATATACCGGTATAATAAAATCAATTTATATTTAGAGTAGTTTAGAGCTGGTATATTCAGTGTCAGAATGACACACTTTTTTTTTTATTGTGGAATACATTTTTCAGTACTTGTTTTTTATATTTTTTAAGAAATTCACACTTACTCTTGCATGCTTGTAGTAAAATTGTTATAAGATCTGGTCTTTGTTTCAACACTAAAAGTGGTGTTTCGGTTATGGATATACAGACGTAGGCCTATTTTTGAATAAATGTCAATTATTAGGCGTAATTTTTTAAGTAACATAAATCACGATTATTTCAATGTTAGGTGTACCTTCCGTTTTAAATTTTCCTCGGAGTTCAGTATTTTTGCGATTCTACTTTCTACTACATAAGGTTTGTAGAACAAAATGAATCCTAAGTGATGACATATTTGAGATGACAAGAGACAAAATTCAACGAGACAGAAACAACAGATAATATAAGTTCGTTGATTACTATATATTTATTTAACCATTTGAATATTTATATGTTTTAAAGAATGAAGACGTCTCATTGGCGGATCCAGAACTTTCCCTAAGGGGGACCGCTGACTGACCTAAAAGGGGGGGGGGGGGGGCGCTCCAGTCATGCTTTAGTGATTCCTTATATAATCAACCAAATTTTCCCACGAAAAGGGGGTTGGTGGACCCCCCCCCCCCCCCCTGGATCCGCCTATGCGTCTCGTTAATTTACACAAAAAATGCAAAGCAAAAATCATAACATTAGGGGACTCCTGGCACACTATACAGTCAGAAGTTCATACAAGTAATATATAATTCGGCGTTTAGTATGACGTCCATTATCATTAGGGGACTCCTGGCACACTATACAGTCAGAAGTTCATACAAGTAATATATAATTCGGAGGTTAGTATGACGTCCATTATCATTAGGGGACTCCTGGCACACTATACAGTCAGAAGTTCATACAAGTAATATATAATTCGGAGTTTAGTATGACGTCCATTATCATTAGGGGACTCCTGGCACACTATACAGTCAGAAGTTCATACAAGTAATATATAATTCGGAGTTTAGTATGACGTCCATTATCATTAGGGGACTCCTGGCACACTATACATTCAGAAGTTCATACAAGTAATATATAATTCGGAGTTTAGTATGACGTCCATTATCATTAGGGGACTCCTGGCACACTATACAGTCAGAAGTTCATACAAGTAATATATAATTCGGAGTTTAGTATGACGTCCATTATCATTAGGGGACTCCTGGCACACTATACAGTCAGAAGTTCATACAAGTAATATATAATTCGGAGTTTAGTATGACGTCCATTATCATTAGGGGACTCCTGGCACACTATACAGTCAGAAGTTCATACAAGTAATATATAATTCGGAGTTTAGTATGACGTCCATTATCATTAGGGGACTCCTGGCACACTATACAGTCAGAAGTTCATACAAGTAATATATAATTCGGAGTTTAGTATGACGTCCATTATCATTAGGGGACTCCTGGCACACTATACAGTCAGAAGTTCATACAAGTAATATATAATTCGGAGTTTAGTATGACGTCCATTATCATTAGGGGACTCCTGGCACACTATACAGTCAGAAGTTCATACAAGTAATATATAATTCGGAGTTTAGTATGACGTCCATTATCATTAGGGGACTCCTGGCACACTATACAGTCAGAAGTTCATACAAGTAATATATAATTCGGAGTTTAGTATGACGTCCATTATCATTAGGGGACTCCTGGCACACTATACAGTCAGAAGTTCATACAAGTAATATATAATTCGGAGTTTAGTATGACGTCCATTATCATTAGGGGACTCCTGGCACACTATACATTCAGAAGTTCATACAAGTAATATATAATTCGGAGTTTAGTATGACGTCCATTATCATTAGGGGACTCCTGGCACACTATACAGTCAGAAGTTCATACAAGTAATATATAATTCGGAGTTTAGTATGACGTCCATTATCATTAGGGGACTCCTGGCACACTATACAGTCAGAAGTTCATACAAGTAATATATAATTCGGAGTTTAGTATGACGTCCATTATCATTAGGGGACTCCTGGCACACTATACAGTCAGAAGTTCATACAAGTAATATATAATTCGGAGTTTAGTATGACGTCCATTATCATTAGGGGACTCCTGACACACTATACAGTCAGAAGTTCATACAAGTAATATAAATTCGGAGTTTAGTATGACGTCCATTATCATTAGGGGACTCCTGACACACTATACAGTCAGAAGTTCATACAAGTAATATATAATTCGGAGTTTAGTATGACGTCCATTATCATTAGGGGACTCCTGGCACACTATACAGTCAGAAGTTCATACAAGTAATATATAATTCGGAGTTTAGTATGACGTCCATTATCATTAGGGGACTCCTGGCACACTATACAGTCAGAAGTTCATACAAGTAATATATAATTCGGAGTTTAGTATGACGTCCATTATCATTAGGGGACTCCTGGCACACTATACAGTCAGAAGTTCATACAAGTAATATATAATTCGGAGTTTAGTATGACGTCCATTATCATTAGGGGACTCCTGGCACACTATACAGTCAGAAGTTCATACAAGTAATATATAATTCGGAGTTTAGTATGACGTCCATTATCATTAGTATGCATATGTTTAGGGGCTAGCTGAAGGACACCTACGGGTGCGGGAATTCTCGCTACATTTAAGACCCATTGGTCTGCTATCTCAGATAATTTACCTATTTCTTTTGGTGCAAATGAAATGCATATTGGTGTCGCAACTGCATTATATACAGGCAAAAATAAACAGGTCTTTTAACCTCTGTGAGTTTCAAAGTATGGCTGTATTGGGGATACATTGCAGGCCTTCGACTGTTTTGTACTTTGGTCGGGTTGTTATCTCTTTGATACATTCCCCATTTCCATTCTCATTTTATTTTTAGAAAAGGTCGGAGCTGTTTTTTTAACTTGGTTAAGATTTGAAGGATTTAGCAGAAGTTTTTCCGATTGCAATCTCATTTAATAGATTCATACGTATCTTTTCGTTTATTTTAAATTAACTGTAAATTTAAAGTTGATGTTTTAATTTACTTCTATTAAAGTATGGCTTATCTAACAGGAGAGACATGTTTTTTTAATTAACGTAAAGTGAAATATCTGCCCTTTTTCTAAAAGAAAATAGGGAAAAAAATAATAAATAAGCTTCTATTTTCAAAATGAGTTTATTTCAAATAAAATGCTTAATCTTGTTATGTTTAAACAGTATGTATTAAAGAAATATTACAACAATAAAGTATTGCAATGTTACATGAAATTCTGAGTAATTATATAATATATAATATTATCCGATAGTACAAAGATCATAGAAAGTCACTAAATATGCGATCATAAAAATGTAAAAAAAAAAATATATAAAGTTTTATTATCGTCGCTACATGAAGTTGATCGGTTAAACTGTTGCAAGATTTTAAGGTTAGAATCTATGTTTACACGCATGCGTCAGGTTGAGAACATCAGTGAAAGGTCTACGTCATAGAAATCCGTGTTAATCATACTGTCAACATTTCATCGAATCATTCTATTGATCTACCTACAAAATGTACAACATGTACCGATACCAGGGATTGATGTCTGCAAATATAAAAAGCCGTTATCTTAGTTTATGACTTAATCTATATGAAATAATGCATCATAAATAAATACTTATTTACTTTTCAATCTGATTATTGAAGATTTGGATGTCCACCCCCAAATTTGGGGATATTATAATATTGGGAGATACATTTTTTTTAAGTTTAATATTACACTGAAAATATCTGGCATAATTAAATTGAAGTAACTCCTTTCCTGAATAAAGGTGTATTGCATTATATGGTCCGACACCACAATTGTCCCCTAGTATTGACAATGGGTTACTTGCCATTAATTTTTATACCCCTTCCAAATTTATTTCTCCATGTTTAAAGCCTCAAATTGCAAGTAAGGGGGTGAAATTACACAGTAAAAAAAATTGGGTCCAAAATTTTAAAGGAAAGTAGTGATTTGGTCCAACTGAAAAAGGTTAAAAATTAGCACTTTGGAAGCTGCCAAAGATTTCAAGACGCTCTAGACATAAAATTGTCCATATTTTTAGTTAGAGCAGGTGATTTTTTCTATAATTTTGATATAATTTGTCCCTAAAGTAGCACAACACACTAAAAAATTCATTGAGAAAGCGCGGGTGGTTTTTTTTTAATTTTCATTTATGTTCTAAAAGAAATGCACTACGAAATAATTGTGGTCTCGGACCATATGGCAGAAAGTCAGAGGGTATTTATTTGTTTTCTTAGTAATCTCTCTTTCTGACTTGGTATATTGCATATCATCGAATAAATCGGAGGGGTAACATATTCTAACGTGTCACTCTTACTGAAAATTAGTATTTCATAAGATAGGAAAACGTCATAGAGGTTTTATATTTGAATAGTTAATCTTCCTGATTAGTTGTACTGCATAACATAGGAAAAGCCAGAGAGGTTATGTATTATGAGTAGTCAATCTTCCTGATAAGTCGTACTGCATAACATAGGAAAAGCCAGAGAGGTTATGTATTATGAGTGATCAATCTTCCTGATTAGTTGTACTGCATAACATAGGAAAAGCCAGAGAGGTTATGTATTATGAGTAATTAATCTTCCTGATCAGTTGTACTGCATAACATAGGAAAAGCCAGAGAGGTTATGTATTATGAGTGATCAATCTTCCTGATTAGTTGTACTGCATAACATAGGAAAAGCCAGAGAGGTTATGTATTATGAGTAATTAATCTTCCTGATCAGTTGTACTGCATAACATAGGAAAAGCCAGAGAGGTTATGTATTATGAGTAATTAATCTTCCTGATCAGTTGTACTGCATAACATAGGAAAAGCCAGAGAGGTTATGTATTATGAGTAGTCAATCTTCCTGATTAGTTGTACTGCATAACATAGGAAAAGCCAGAGAGGTTATGTATTATGAGTAATTAATCTTCCTGATTAGTTGTACTGCATAACATAGGGAAAGCCAGAGAGGTTATGTATTATGAGTAATCAATCTTCCTGATTAGTTGTACTGCATAACATAGGGAAAGCCAGAGAGGTTATGTATTATGAGTAATTAATCTTCCTGATCAGTTGTACTGCATAACATAGGAAAAGCCAGAGAGGTTATGTATTATGAGTAATTAATCTTCCTGATCAGTTGTACTGCATAACATAGGAAAAGCCAGAGAGGTTATGTATTATGAGTGATCAATCTTCCTGATTAGTTGTACTGCATAACATAGGAAAAGCCAGAGAGGTTATGTATTATGAGTAATTAATCTTCCTGATTAGTTGTACTGCATAGCATAGGAAAAGCCAGAGAGGTTATGTATTATGAGTAATCAATCTTCCTGATCAGTTGTACTGCATAACATAGGGAAAGCCAGAGAGGTTATGTATTATGAGTATTCAATCTTCCTGATTAGTTGTACTGCATAGCATAGGAAAAGCCAGAGAGGTTATGTATTATGAGTAATCAATCTTCCTGATTAGTTGTACTGCATAGCATAGGAAAAGCCAGAGAGGTTATGTATTATGAGTAATCAATCTTCCTGATTAGTTGTACTGCATAGCATAGGAAAAGCCAGAGAGGTTATGTATTATGAGTAATCAATCTTCCTGATTAGTTGTACTGCATAGCATAGGAAAAGCCAGAGAGGTTATGTATTATGAGTATTCAATCTTCCTGATTAGTTGTACTGCATAACATAGGAAAAGCCAGAGAGGTTATCTGTATCTGTATCTGTCTGTATCGTTACGTCGAAGGTACCAATACTGGCTTTTACTCGACGGGAGAGAGAGCGCCTATTGACGGCGTTGGAGAGCTGTTTTGAAGCTCTCAACTGACTTGGCGCACACTACTGCTTCTTCCAGTTGGTTCCAATGAATAACAGTCTTGACAAAGAACGAGTTCTTAAATTGTTCAGTTTTACAGTTTGTAGTATCAATTGCCTTTGAGTTGTTTTTAACTGAGTTGGTAACTATGTTTGTGCTCTCAAAGTCTACAAAGCGTGTAGGTTTGATTGTCCTTTTGGTTTTGCTTTTTACCAAAAATTCGTCAGGTTTGATAGCTGGGACCAAACCCTCAACCACTTTGTACAGAAATACCAGTCTTTGGCTTGTTCTTCTGGACTGTAGGTTTTCAAGTTCCAGCACTGTTAGCATTTTGGTGACCGATCCCTCTTCTCTTGATTTATAATCCCCTGTGATGAAACGGGCTGCTCTTCTTTGGATTCTTTCTAATTGGTTGATGTTGTTTGATGTATAAGGGTCCCATACAATTGCCCCATATTCCATCGTAGATCGCACCAATGAAATGTATGCTGTTTTCTTGCAGTCTTTTGGGCAGAATCTTAGGTTGCGTCTAAGAAAGCCTAGTGTAGAATTCGCTTTCTTAGTTACATTTGAAATGTGGGTGGTCCATTTCAGATCGTCCGATATCTGTAGTCCCAGGTATGGGTTGTGTTTGACCTGTTGGAGTATGTGTCCATCAAGGGTATAGAACTTCTGACTTTTGTTCTTAATGCTCAAGATGTAACATTTCTTTGCGTTGAAGCGCATACCCCAGTCTTTGGCCCATTTTTCTAGACTAACCAGATCTTGTTGTAACAGTGTGTGGTCTCGTTGAGTTTTTATATTTCTGTATAGCAGACAATCATCAGCAAAAAGTCTAACAGTTGATTTTACTGAGTCCGGGAGATCATTGATATGACAGAGGAAGAGAAGGGGTCCGAGTACGGTTCCTTGTGGCACTCCTGAGTCCACTGTAACTTCTTCCGATTCCTCTCCATCAATGACAACCTTCATCCTTCTCTGAGTTAGAAACATTTCTAGCCATTTATTCAGTGGTCCTCTCACACCATATTCGTCTAGTTTGTGTAGGAGTTTGTTGTGTGGCACTGTGTCAAATGCTTTTGAAAAGTCCAGGATAGCAACATCAATTTGGTTTCCAGCATCATGTGATTTCATGAAGTCGTGCAGTGTGACTAGTAGCTGTGTCTCACACGAGTATCCGGATCTGAATCCATGGTTGAGTGATGTTAGTACCCTGTGCTTGTCTAGATGGTTTAGTATGTGCTTACAGATGATATGTTCAAGTACTTTGCACGGCACAGATGTTAGTGATACAGGTCTATAATTTTCTGGTGCATGTTTATCTCCTTTTTTAAAGACGCTCGAGATGTTAGCGTTTAACCAGTCTCTTGGCAGTTCTCCAGTATTTATTGACTTTTGGTATATTATTGAGAGTCCTGGTGCAAGTTGTTTTGAGCACTCCTTGAGGATTCTATTATGTATACCGTCTGGTCCTGAAGCTTTTGATGGGTTTAGTTGCCTGAGTAGTTTTTCGACTCCTTCATGTTTTATTTCAAGGAATGGGATTGAGATCTTTATGTGCTTTGTTGTTTTCGGCAATGTTTTGTCGTTGTCCTTTGTAAATACTGATTTAAATTGTTGTATCAGTAATTCTGCCTTTCCTTTACTATCATTCACTAATTGGCCATTGCTTTTCAAAGGTGATACTCCAATGTTGTCTTGTTTCCTAGATTTTATGTACTTCCAAAAAAGGCTTTGGATTGTTGTTTTCCAGTCCCTCCATTATGGTGTTGTTGATGTATTCACATTCAGCTTACCTGACTTGTCTTTTACATTCTTTTTGAAAGTGTCTGTAGTTTGACCAGTTCTTTGTTCTCTTTGCTTGATGGTATAGCCTGGTTTTCTTTTTGAACATTTTCCTAATTTTGTGATTTATCCAGGGTAAGCTTGCTTTAGAGCGGATGAGTTTTGATGGTATGTTCTTGTCCAAATTTACGTAGAGTTCGTAGTTATGTATTATGAGTAGTCACTTTTCCTGATAAGTCGTACTGCATAACATAGGAAAAGCGGGTTATGTAGTTTTGAGTAGTTACTCTTTCTGATAAGTCCTACTGCATAATAAAGGGAAAAGTCAGAGAGGTTATGTATTGCAAGTCGTCTCTCTTGAGTTTTCTTCCCGATTATTCGTACTGCATATCAGAGGAAAAAGTCAGAGAGGTTATGTATTGCAAGTCGTCTCTCTTGAGTTTTCTTTCCGATTATTCGTACTGCATATTAGAGGGAAAAGTCAGATGGATTATGAATTTTAAATAGTCCCTCTTCCTGATTAGTCGTGAAGCATGACATGGGGAAAAAGTCAGAGAGGTTATGTAGATTGAGTAGTTTCTCTTCCTGATTAGGTACATGTATATTATGTAAGAAAGTTAAAAGTCCAAGAGTCTTCAAAATATTCAGGAAGTCTAAGAGTCCAAAACAGTGAGAAATTAACACGGGGTCAACCACTGCATGATATTCGTTGTAATAAACATACTAGTTTGTCAAAAGCGCAATCGAGAAGTGTCTATGTGGTTAACTTTGTTGCTGGGTTCCTGATTCATTTACTTCACTGCTTCAACTAAAATGAATGACACAAAATAAAAACATTTAATAATACTTAACATATACCTGAAAAAGTTAAGTACATCAAAGTTTTTCTGTCTAGGTGTACAATGTTTAAGACAAGTGCCACTTGAATTGGTAAGCCTACTTGAAAGTCATAAAATTATTTTCCCTAATCTCACATACTATAATCGCTATTATCACTGATTATACATAATTTGTAGAAATAGAATTATGAAATAGCAATAAAATTGGAAGATAAGAAGCTGTTTTCTTTTTAATACACAGAAATTTCGTTTATCTACATGTTTCATTTTACATGTATTGATTATTTGATTTTATGGCCGGTTCATCCCATAAGATCGCATTCTTATCAATTTTCGTTTGTTCGCTCAAACTCAAGTATGGTATATTATTGATAAACCGTTGATATTATTACTTGTTTTATCTTGTCAACTTTTTTATACGTTTATATATACAAATTAAGGTTGCGTATTCTCAAGTTTTCAAACTACAAACAAGAAGTGTCTATAACCGGATGCCCAAAATGAATTTGAAAATGAAAATGAAAAAGGGGCTCGGTGGCCGAGTGGTTTACGTAGTTACAACTGTAATCCCCAGCCAGTCAACAATGAGGTTGTGATTTGAACCCCGCTCGTGCCGGTGCACTCGACTCCAATCTTAATAGACTAGGATTATCAGTTTTCCTATCAAAGTCGTTTTTTTTTCTCCAGGCACTCCGGCTTCGTCCATGAATAAAGACTGGCCGCCACGAAAATAGCCTAAAATGGGTGCTTAAAAGTGACATTTAAACACAAAAAATAAGAAAACACAAAAAATAAGAAAACACAAAAAAATGTCCTTGAATTCTTAAGCAGAAAGTTCCCTGCCAATGGTCAGAAAAAATATCAATGCCCCTAATTTTACTTACTGTACGTTAACAATATTTCTGCAAAACTGAGTTATTTTGAACTATTGCGTATCAGGCAAAATACATGCAGAAGCGATAAAAAAAAGCGGGGGAGTTTGAACAGGCTCCAGTTTACTGTGACGTCTACAAATAATATTCTTAATTTCGTTTACAACGTGACGACATAAATTAGAATTTATTAATATTTACTTATATGTGAGTACCCTTACGTTTCAATATAACATAAACTATGGGTACTTTTATTAAGTAAATATCCATAATATATATCATGGTCATAAAACTGACACCGTGGGTTAAGGTTTACATTAACAGGTCTCATAGGTTATAGTTAAGGGAACCCCTGGTGAGAAATGTCTAAGAAATCTGAATACAAACTCAAAAAGCGAAAAGGAACCAAGGTAAGCAAATCTGTCAAAAAAAATTAACACATTCGCTTAAAAAAGTAAGAACTGGCAATCTTCTAGTATTACATGAGATTTTATGCTGTCTATATTTATGTTAAAATGTAGTTTGGTTCATTTTTGTTTTATTGGCTACTACTAGTCTACTTTAGTGTGTTCTCATTATATATTATCGAAGAGTTGATATTTTTTTCTCTGTTTTATGCA
>CM034358.1:2565281-2663574 GCA_019925275.1 Mytilus edulis | reverse complement strand
TTTTTTTAATGTTTAAATGTTGGACATTTTGTTTTTAGATTTCAACAAAACTTCGCGTCTTGTTTATTTACGGAAGTAAAAAAAAAAAGCAACCAATACATCAGAGTTTGTTGAATGATACACAAAATTAAAAGCTCACGGTAAAATCAACAGTACAGAATGTTCTGACATCGAGGAATACGTCAAAATTGTAATATTTTCTTGATTGCAAAAAAGATTTGTTCATATAAACATGGAGTCACGTTAGTTGCATTAATATATTGCTCTTTTCGTCATGTTTGAAATTAATGAAGGAACTTTGAAATTGTATTTGTATTATTGTAAATTTTCTATGTCATTGTGCTTAATATAATAATATTTTTCTTCTGACCTTTTTAAGGATTATCAGCATGGACTGTTCCATTACATAAGGTACGACTGCAAAAGAATTACGTAGATATCATATCTACTATCAAACACGAAGCCATAGTAGATCATTTGATATCTAGTGAAGTATTCACAATAGATGACCAGCAAACAATAGAGGCCTGTCCAGCACAGACTGACAAAAACAGGAAGTTGATGGATCGACTATTGCATTGTGGAGAGAAATGCTTTATAGAATTTCTAAATGCTTTACGTTCTGATGAGATGTATGCAGATCTTGCAAATCAAATAGAACACACAAATGTATCCAGTATTGATATTGCTTCTCTCCATGACTGCTATTCAAATCTGTAGACTATATAATACTTATGACCTGGGTAGTTATTCCAATACAACCATGTAAGATGTATATGTACATGTATTAAGCTTCAAATGGCAAAACACTTGACGTCCGTTGTCTGTTAACTACATATATTACCAAAACTCTTCATGACTGTTATTCCAATACAACCATGTAATATGTATATGTACATGTATTAAGCTTCAAATGGTAAAACACGCATCCAACATGGGTAATTATTATAGAACTCATTCTTCGTATGTTAATGCACCGCGCTAAAAGGAGGTAAAAATGAGTTTATCTCATCACTTGACGCCCATTGTCTGTTAACTATTACCAAAATCTGCTCCTCTGAAATTACTAGACCAAATTTAACCAAACGTCTATAAACCAAAATCATCATTGGGTATCTAGTTTTAAATTGTGTCCACGCTTGTCAAACAACATGGCTGACATAGTAAAAATTGAAAAAAGAGGTATGCGAGTGTTTTTCCAATTTTTAAAAAAAAGGCATAAAAAGAAGACCGAAATTTTCGGAATCTTGAGATTAAACTACAGTCCATTTAAGTTATAATCACAAGACGACTTTTTTCTCTTAAACGACGAGTTTTATCAATCTTTCTTTTTTGCCTATTGTGTTAAAAATCATAATACATGCATAAAAAATTAAAACGCAAAAAGGACCGGCAAGACCAGATTTACAAATATATAAAATGATCCCGAAATCGTCAGACGGCTCCTTATCTGAGTTGTTGCTTTTTAACGACGATTTTCAATTATTTTTACGTTTTAAAAACTATGATAAATAGAAACTTAAATATGCAAATATTACATGCAAGACAATGTCTACAAATAATCAATGCCAGAAATCGTTTCTAAGAGTTATTGTTCTATATTGACGATTTTTACTCATTTTAAGTTATTTGTTCATTATCTTACAAACTTAAGTATAAAAATAGAGCAGTAATTATTGGCAAGACAAGTTATTCTAATAGGTTAACTAGGTCAGGCGACTTCTTACTAGAGTTTTTGCTATTTCGTTACGATTTCAAACTTTTTTTTTACGTTTTTGCTTATCATCTTTAAAGTTATACCAAATATAAAAACACTTTAGATATTAGCAAACATGATCAGCAAGACAAAATTGACATATAAGTCAAATTTTGTCAAAATCATTAGCAGACTCTTTAGAGGATTGAATGCCCTCAAATAAATAGTTGTTAAGGTTTTTTTTGTGTGTGTTTTATACAAAACTAAAGAGAATAGTGTGAAATTATTAACCAAAAAAAAGGATATTAAACAAGTAATGACTCCAAATGGGTTGTTGTTCTAGTCTACAAGGTTGAATAGTGTCCATTATTTAAGATGAACATAGACCTAGTTGAGCGACGAGCTGTTTAGAGCCTCTTGTTTACTCTTATGCTGTTTCATGATTTGAGCTGTTCCTCAATTTAAGAAGGCATGTCGATAGATTTGATGCATTAAACATAATCTAACTTTACTTAAAGATATATTAACACCGTTCACTTTTAAAACGTCCTTATAACAGGAGTCGTTACTGTTCTGGTGTATTTAGAGAGCAATAGCCTAGTTAGTAGATAGTGGTTTGTCTTTGCTAATAGTTATCAAAGGTACCAGGCTTGCAGTTCAATATTCCAGACGCACGTTTCGTCTTCATAAGACTCATCGGTGACGCTCGGATCAAAATAGTTATAGAGCCAAACAAGTACAAAGTTGAATAATGTGATATTTGCGTTTTTTATGATTTATTTAGAAATTTTTCTTTTAGGTTTTTTTTTCGGGAATATACCGAATGTTAAATGTCATTGTAATCCACAACAACACCCAAATTGCCTTCTGATCAGCACATGGAAGGTGGCAAAATTTTGACCAACAGGGGTTAAATAGTAAGCTATTGTCCCGTTTTTAACTCACGAAATACACCAAGTCTTCAGCGGCGACACAAAGTCTAAGTCACTTTTAAAAATGGGTATTATCATAATCTCACGTAATTTTGTACAATTCCAATGAGCAAATTTTTTTCCCGGTTTTGTGAAAATTGTTCTTATCTTAATTTAGATTGAATTTTAGGGTGTAACATTAAAACTGAGATTAAGTTTGAAATACATTGAAATGAAAGCTATTTATAATCTCATATCTAACATGATTCCGTTTGATTTTTTTCTGTTATAGCTCATCTCTTCATGTCTCCATTATAAATTTCAACCAGTGAAAATAAAACTGTCCATATAAAAATGATAAATCACAATTAAATAAACCAAGTCTGAAATACTTAACGGAAACATTTTAATAACCTTGGCCTAAATTTCATTTTTAATGTTGTAGTCAAATCTTAAACAACCCTACCAACTACAATCTCAAATAGCTGGGTTTACAATGATATTGCTTCCATTTTATTTGAATTTACTTATTGATGTTCGTGTGTTCATGCAGTCTTTAGTTTTCTATACTATATTTTATATCCTGTTGTTTGTCTTTTAGTCTTTTTTCGCTTTTGTCATGGCGTTGTCAGTTTAATGTGAGATTGAATTTCAATCTGGTATCTTTCGCCTCTCTTTGATACAAAATTGTATTGATACCGTCAATGTCAGCTCTACTCAAACAAACTCCATTATTTTGTACATTTTGTACATGTAGTTGACCTGATGTTGCTGTTATATTTTTTGTTATATATTTGCTATTGCGTAGTCACTGTTTTCACTATTTTTTGTTAGTTTTTATTCCATTTTTTGTACATGTAGGTGACCTGATGTTGCTGTAACTTTTTTTAATATTTGCTATTGCGTAGTCACTGTTTTGTTATGTCATAGAATATGAAATTGACAATGTGTTCTTTAATATGATACTGTGGCAATAAGTTGTGAGACATTCAAAAAAAATATAGAGCTTTTCATGAAAATATATAAAAAAATATTACATATTTCACACATATATAGCTTTAATAACAAAAAACACTTGGCGTGTAAATATGCAACAATAAATGATTTCTAAACTAGTCATGCTATTGTGTTTTCAATAGGTCCACAGGAAAAAATAGTTTTTGACATTTTGATTGCAGTCCACTAACCTTTTATAAAATTTAGGCAACCAGATGTAAGAAGATGTGGTATGAGTGCCAATGAGAAAACTCTCCATCCAAGTCACAATTTATAAAAAAAAAACTCATCACAGATACTAGGATTAAATTTTGTATTTACGCCAGACGCGCGTTTCGTCTACAAAAGACTCATCAGTGACGCTCGAATCTTAAAAAGTTAAAAAGGCCAATTAAAGTACGACGTTGAGGTGATTGAGAACCAAAATTCCTAAAAGTTTTGCCAAATACAGCAAAGGTAATCTATTCCTGAGGTAGAAAAGCCTTAGTATTTCAAAAATTCAAAAGTTTAGTAAACAGTTAATTTATAGATATGACCATATGAATGATAATTCATGTCAGCACAAAAGTAATTTATAGGTCAAAGTACGGTCTTCAACACGGCGTCTTGGCTCACACCGAACAGTAGCTATAAGGGCCCCAAAAATTACTAGCGTTAAACCATTCAAACGAGAAAACCATCTATATAAAAAACGAGAAACGAGAAACGCATGAAATAAACCTCAAAGTGACAAACAATGTAAAGGATAAAAAGATACCAGCTTACAAAAAGTTCTTAAAGGCAACATATAACATTTCTTAATGAATTAATACAGGACTTCAAACCTTCCATAGTCCCATAAAAAGGAATGAAACAAAAGACAAACGTCATGTAGCAGAAAGTATACATAAGACTTATCCTTAAACATCATCAACATTGATATATTTTTGATACATCACTCAATTCCATATAAATGATATATACTATGAAGAGTTTGGTAATGAACGAACAGGCATTAGGTCATAAATAACATTCAATACCGATTTATTGACAGACATTTTGTTCATGAAAGAATTGTCAGATCTTTGATTGTCTCTAAGGTAAAAATAAAATAACAAAAATACCGAACTCCGAGGAAAATTCCAAACGGAAATTTCCTGATCAAATGGCAAAATCAAATGTTCAAACACATAAAAAAAATGGATAACAGTTGTCAAATTCCTGACTTGGTAAAGGCATTTCCTTATGTAGAAAATGGTAGACTAAACCTGGTTGTATAGCTAGCTAAACGTCTCACTTATATGTCAGTCGCATACATTTTTTTCATTCATTTATTCATATTTGTTTTAGATTCAGATCTATTAATATATCGCCTTAACATGTTGGTGTTTGTCTATCATTGATAACCATCTAATGACCCCTTTAACTTTATTTTCGAAAATTTAGTGTGCTACTGTCAAATACTATGTATCCCACGTCTCCTCTAGTTCATACACAGCAATCAATACCAGCAGAGACTAAACATAGAGAAAAGTACTATTCATCTTAATGAAGACTTACTATGTTTATGCGTCTAATAGAAAAATAAGGAGATATAGTATGATTGCTAATAAGACTACTATCAAAAGAGTTAAAATAAAGTAGTAAGATACAAATCCTTGGATAAACCAATGCCGTATAGTCGGCTATAAAAGCCTCCGACGTGAAAACGAGAACACTAACGGCCTGATTTATTTTAAAAAAAAACAATTTACAAAAATCAAAGCTTACAGGCATGAATCAACGACAATCACTTAACTACACGCTACTGACTTAGGACAGACACATAAATGATGTGGCGGATTTTAATATGTTTGTGAGCTCTCAATCTTTTCCCTAACTTGTTACAGTGATGTAACCAATTCGCTTATTGGTCTCAAATGCGACTTTCTTTGTCCATCAACGACAACAGACACTTGGACTTTTCTAACTTTAGAATCGTCACTTTGGAATACTTTGTCAATACTGCCAATTGGCCAATGACTTCAAGGATAATATGTCTTCCGCATGAGAATGACATCTCTTTCAGAAGAGTCATCTCCACCAGATTTCTATTTCATACGAGTTTAAAGACTGTCAATGTATATATAAACAAGAATGTGTCCATAGTACACGAATGCCCCACTCGCACTATCATTTTCTATGTTCAGTGGACCGTGAAATTGGGGTCAAAACTTTAATTTGGAATTAAAATTAGAAAGATCATATCATAGGGAACATGTGTACTAAGTTTCAAGTTGATGTAACTTTAACTTCATCAAAAACTACCTTGACCAAAAACTTTAACCTGAACTTCGCACTATCATTTTCTATATTCAGTGGACCATGACATTGGGGTCAAAAGTATAATTTGGCAGTAAAATTAGAAAGATAATATCATGGGGAACATGTGTACTAAGTTTCAAGTTGATTGGACTTCAACTTCTTCAGAAACTACCTTGACCAAAAACTTAAACCTGAAGCTGACGGACGAACGGACGCACAGACGAACGGACGTACGGTACGACGGACGAACGGAGGCACAGACCAGAAAACATAATGCCCCTCTACTATCGTAGGTGGGGCATAAAAAGAATATGTGGTATGATTGCCAATGAGACAATTCTTCACAAGAGACCAAATGACAAAAAATAACAAATATAGGTCACCGTACGGCCTTCAACAATGAGCGAAACCCATACCGCATAGTCAGCTATAAAAGGCCCCGAAATGACAAATGTAAAACAAATTAAACGAGAAAACTAACGGCATAATTATTATACAATATAATGAACGAAAAACACATATGTAACACAGAGACAACGACAACCACTGAATTGCAGGATCCTGACTTGGGACAGGCACAATATACTCAGTTTGCCAACGGGACCAGAATAGATCGGCTAGATACTGAACAAGTCTCCACTGGCTACGCATCGAATCCTTTGTTCCGAATTCGACTTGTCCAAGAGATCCACACGACAACGCAGATTTCTGAGTTAATAGAAGAGACAGCCAAAGAACTGACGGGTTTTCGGGGTCGCTAGAAACTGGAACCAATGGCCTCGAATTGACCATAGCACAATCTCCGCGCATTAGTGTAGAAGGTACTTCAAACGTTAAATCCTTGATTTTATTTTGCAATAACATTGCATCCAGAATACGTCTACATGACCCTAGCATGCGCTCCTATACTTCACCAAAATCTGATTCGTGAGGCGGGTTGAAAATCCAAGCGATGTCATTGTCTGATACATACTGTTTCATCGGAGTATCTTAGACGAATTAAAATACAACATTACGTTCCTTTGCGGCTCTTTTAAAATTATTACCACGGCCTGATCTCAATTGATGTATGGGTCTATGTACGGCAATAAATCTACGCAATGCGTTAAAAAAGGAAGCACTACTTAATTCCTCGATAAGTTCCACATGTATCGCACGAGATTCCAAACATGTCAATAATAGACCCTAACGTTATATTTGTTATTCTCGTGGAATTTTGTCTGTTGCTTGGTCCGTTTTTGTGTGTGTTACATTGTAGTGTTGTGTCGTTGTTCTCCTCTTATATTTAATGCGTTTCCCTCAGTTTTAGTTTTTTACCCCCGATTTTTTTTTTTGTCCATGGATTTATGAGTTTGAACATCGGTATACTACTGTTGCCTTTATTTATTTGAAGAACTTTCTGCGTGTGTTTGACGGACCATAACTTGACATGAACTAAAACCATCTAAGTCTACATACGTGAAAGGTGCATCAACTTGTAACCTATCAGCAGGCAGGTCTGCCATTTAAGTCTCACCTACTTTTCCTTGTTATGTCCTGCAAACTACGCAACTATTGACAAAACTTCTGACTTTTCGCTTAACGACTAACGTCCATGAACCAGCGGAAGATATCGCACCTTCAGTCATTGTTCTGCCCTGATTTTGACTTTTTGCATGATAATGTTTAATGAGACGAGTTGTCACATGATGGTTTACTGGTACAATATACGGATGTATGTCTATTGGCAAATATGCTGTGTTACGACCCTTCTTAATAGATATAGGAAGATGTGGTATGAGTGCCAATGAGACAGCTCTCCATCCAAATAACAATTTAGAAAAGTAAACCATTATAGTTCAATGTATTAATGTTTATATGTCTAATACGACCTCCTATGCGCAAGATACCAATGTCATCTAAGATTGGGTTGACCGATATCATTGTATTACTATCATTTTACCTATAGCAGCACAATTATTGTTCCATCATTGCTTTTGGAATTGGGTGATTTTAGAATTCCTTATAAGGGTTTATCAAGAAAATCACTTCGGACAACGCAAAATTATATCGTCTTGTCTTTTGATGCAAATGGACCTCAATGCTTTCAATTTACATTAAACAGTTAAAAGAATGCATGTTTTCTGCTGACCCTTCCTAAGCCCCTGAGATCATCCATCCCCCAGTTTTTGGTGAGGTCCGTGTTGCTCAGTCTTTAGTTTTTTTCTGTGTTTTTTTACTCTTGTTTGTTTGTTGGTCTTTTTCTTTTTTAGCCATGGCGTTGTCAATTTATGTTCGACGTATGAGTTTAAATGTCCGACTGGTATCTTTAAACTCTTTTTTGCTTCTCCCATGAATACTAATATAACCGACATGTACTGTTAGTATAAGCATTCTGACAGCTTATGCCTTGTTTTAAAAAGTTTAAAACGTACATTCATATTTTTTAAATCACTCATAACAAATGCATCAGTGCTTACATTTCTTAAAATCTTAAAAGACCGTTTTAAGATTTGCCTTTACAAACATATAAGTGATACTTTGAGTTTTTGTTACTTGGTCGACGTGTCTGCGTATAGAATGTTATCCCATATAGTATCTTTCACCTACATAGTAAGGAATTCATAAAGATACATTATGTTGTTTATTTGGGCTCAAAATCGTTACTATACAAATATTTCCTTACTAGAATGCTAGATGTTGTTACACCTTCGTAAGCTTATTTAGTTGTAACATATAGTATAATTCTATTTATAATGAATCGAAAAACGTGAATCCTTTATTTTTTTTTATTATTATAAGATAAGGATGATGTGGTATGTTTGCTAATGAGACGACTACCCACTAGAGTTCAAATGACATGGGTGTCAGCTATTATTTGTTGTCTAGCAACATCTGATATTCCGGTCACTGTATTACACACAGGCACTGTGAGTTGATACAGTTCTTAACACTCCCAGTGTTACAGTCTAAGGTTGAGCATTCATTGACACTGCTACATGCTACAATTGTACAATTTTGTGTAATTAAAGAAGCAATAATAAGTTAACCTTTTATTTCATTTTTCAAAAAAAAATTCAAATAAAACATTATGGCCGCTCAGCAGTTGTTTTTGAGGCATAGCAATTTTATGTTAGTATGCATCGTCAACTTGATAAGACTGATGCAACTATAATAATGATGAATTTTGCATATGTTGCATGAATCATTATCAGAAATTATACAACAATTTTCAATTTCTAGCTATTTACATTGAATTTCTGACTATGATTATAGTCTCTACCTTGGTTATGTACACAAATGCACTTTGATTGAACACACGTTCCAATTCCACCATTGGTACAAATGTTTGAAACACAATCAAAAAGTCCGGTACATACTGAAATTATATATAGATCGGAAGTTATCATTTTTTCAATATGTTTGAATCAACATATAACAACAAATAATGCATGAAAAATGTTTATCTTAGTAGTAAGATACCATCTGGCCACTCGTATGACGTGTTCATATAGTTACATGGTATATACAATACGATACAATATTTCATCGTTACACAAAACAAACTTCATGAACAACGGTTTGCCCTTGACACAAAAACTTCTCTAACAGAGTTAAGGCAGTTTGAAATTGACACTACATCAGTTTTATGGTCAACATCTCAAATTGGTTGACCGATTCGATATGGCTTTGTTGTAACTCACATGCAACATTTTTTCGCGGTCTTCTATCTTACATCAGAACATTCGTCCATCAGTTAATTTACCGACTTTGAACTCTTGTCTATACGTTGATTCACATAGTGAGTAACGCAAAAATATAAGTAGAAGGTTAACTCTGCACGAAGTCTGACTTATTTTGGGATTTCACAAAATACAGCTTTAAACCTGAGATCACCCCTAGTTTTTTTGTGTTGTTTATTCTTTAGTTTTCTATTTTATGTCGTGTGTGCTGTTGTTTGTTTGTCCTTTTCATTTTTAGCCATGGCGTTGTCAGTTTGTTTTAGATTTATCAGTTTGACTGTCCCTTTGGTATCTTTCGTCCCTCTTTTTTAACCTGTATTTGTGTATTTGTATTTGTTTGAGATATATAGACAACTTGATGTTGGAAACGAATATAAAGTTTACCGTTTTGCCAGCTTTTTAATAGAAAACGGTTGACAACGTTGACTTTTTTCATTGTTTCTTATTTCTTTTTGCTAGGTATTTTTGGAGCTACTAATTTCCAATGTTCTAATACAATTAAGTTCAACCTCAAAATGATTATTTTAATTTGAATTGCATACATAACAACTTTATATATCGACTGAATACCCTTTTGCTTCATGATATGCATGATAGAGGTTTATGTTATCTAAAAGAGGGACGAAAGATACCAAAGGGACAGTCAAACTCAAAACAAACTGACAACGCCATGGCTAAAAATGAAAAGGACAAACAAACAACAGCACATACGACACAACATAGAAAACTAAAGAATAAACAGCACGAACCCCACAAAAAAACTAGGGGCGATCTCAGGTGCTCCGGAAGGGTAAATGACATGATTGATAAAATGTAGTCTCCTTTTTGGTTAACTTCTAAATATTTTCTAAGGCAAACAGTTGTTCTAACCCTAACACGTGTTAGAATGTCTTTAAATATATATGTATTATATTCTTTTTTTTTCAAGTGATAACCATCAAGATATTAGGAGCATAAGAAATTGCATTAAATGTATTCGGTATTATTGGAATAACACATATAAAGGGAATGAAACTTGGAAAATATCAGGACAACGAAGAAGAATTGAGACATATTTATCATCGTCGTATGTACATAGGTTAGCGTTTTATGCATTTTATCCTCAGTAATATCGTTAACCGCCAGGAACCTCTATTCACACACAAAAACTTAAAAAGCATAATAGGCAAATGGTCGTATAAAAGTGACAGAAGACTAATTAACCAAACATAAACGAGGGTAATGGCAAACGAGTTGACAAGCAAATGTGATTTGTTTTATCAATTTATCTTACCATTGGAAGTGTTTTCAACACAGCTACAGCTCCCATACAAACATTGTACAGTGATGTTAGCTGTACATTTAGTTATATTACAGTCCGTATCCTTGCTGCAAAACTCTTTGCTTGTCACCATGCATATGCCTAAGAATAATGATATTGATTGATTGGTAAGTTATTTGATGTTTAACGCCGCTTCAGATCTTTTGCATTAGTTCGTGGTGGTCGGTTTTTTTATTGGTTGAGGGAGCCTCAAAGTAGAATAACCAGGACAATTTAACGTTTAAATTTCTTTCGCCGGATATAAACCTTTTTGCATCGCTTTAGTATGAAATAAAATAATTAACATTTGCATTATTTGGAATTATATTTGGTTTGTGAGTTAACAACCCATATTACTTAAACGCCAATAACAGATTAAAAATATGTATATGAATACAATCATTAACAAGTTTTAGATATAATAATTTCAGATATATATAATATATATATAATGTCTACGTTACCCATTAAAGTACACAACTGAAGGATCATGAATTTCATTTTTCTGGTGTAGTGCAATGCAGTAAACAATGTGTGAAGGATTGATTCTAACTTTATATTTATAGAATAATGTTAACCTTAACAAAGATAATATGTGGAACGTTCCCAAAGACACTTACGATAGGATTTATCTTGTCTCACGAAGGAAGCGAACAGTTGACAATGTAGAACGAGAAACATAATACATGTATGGACACCCAAAAGTCCTAACAGAAAACATAACGAACACAACTGTATCATTTGCTGTGTAGAAAGGAAATCAAGTTAAATGTTAAAATTGATAACTTACACTAGTACTATTACAATTATTTCCGATTGCCTGGACAGAAGCTATGTACACTAGTTGGAATGTTTACAAGCCTTATTACACAAAACATATGTAGGACTCTAAAGTGAAATGGGGACGCTAAAGTGCGATGGTCACGCTAAAGTGCGATGGTATACGCTAAAGTGCGATGCCGCGGCACGCTAAAGTGCGTTTTTCCGCGAATGCGTGTTTGTTCGCGAAAGTGTGGACGTTTGCATTATGACTCTTCAAGCCGTTTGAACATACAAAAATTGACATGCCGGTAAACGGGAACATTTGTGGAGATGAAGGTTTTTTACAAGACAAGAAAAGCGATACAAATGAAGCAAACTTTTTTAGTCGGTGATATAGAAGACTTTGTATACGGAGGAGTTTTTTTCCAACAAAATCACCCACAGTACAAAACCTTTGAACTCCGCTGTGTCGCCGCGGACAAACGTTTTTCTGTCAGGATAGTGGATAAAAGGACTTCTCATCAATATAGAAAACTGACGACAGTAAGGGGAAGGTGCATACCATAAAAGAGAGCGAAAAAGTAAAAATACACCAAGTGTCGAAGTATTTCAATTCGTCCAAATTTAATTTAGAAACTCCTTCTATGTTTTTAATCGAATGTTATTAACTTGCTTGAAATAAAAGCTACATTTTAACTTTCTAATTGAGTTATTCTATAACCTGAATATTTATGTACAATATGTATTGTCATGTCTGTGCAAGAGATGGATATTCGTCAACAAGATAGTGACATACCAAGCACTGAGTTGTGTAGTATCATCATATGATTGCCGATTAGACAAGTCTCGATCTAAGACTGGAACCTTAGTTTATCGTATGGCTAACCCAGCAGATAGTAGTTTTGTGAATAAAGGTTATCAAAACGACCATTACAAAACAATTGATACGAGAAAAATAACGGAGTCAATGAAACAATTATTCACCAAACACAAAATGTTGCTGATGTGCGCACTTAATAACTTATGACATAAGGCGTGGAGTATCGGCTCTAGTCGAATAGCTAGTTATATAAACCACACAATAACTCGTGTACAACAATTCAAAAGAGAAAAACAACGGCATTGTTTATAAACAATATACAAAAACTAATATTAACACAGCAAAAAACAAAAGACATTGCCTGAACACCATTCCCGTTAAACCATCGGACTTTAGCGTGTAAATCAACGTCTTTTAGCGTGTCATATACCATCGCACTTTAGCGTGGCATACCATCGCACTTTAGCGTGTCATCTGATCGCATTTAAAAAACAAACAACCATCGCACTTTAGCGTCTGACACTATCGCACTTTAGCGTAGACCATCGCACTTTAGCGTGACCATCGTACTTTAGAGTACCATCGCACTTTAGAGTCCTACACATATACCTACATAAAACTGAAGACAGCAAAGCAAGTAACATGAATCTCAATTTTTCGAATTCTAGCTGCATTATTTTCTTTTTTGCTATGTTTCTCCTCACACTTGTCTATGAAAGATAACATTTAATTCTCAATGTAAATATATTAAGTTGTTTTGGAACTGAATTTTGAATTTGTATTTGTTCAATGTTTTGTACACCAGTTTTTAAATGAAATGACTCCTGCGCTTCTTATTAATGGTCATTTTCAAAACCAGAACTCATTATGAGGGCTCGTTTGACACAATTTTAATTGATCTGAACGACAAGTAAACGAACATGTCAGAAAAGTTATTTGCTATAACAATAGTTCCATACATTAGTTTCGTGGCAAACAAGTTTTTTTTATCTCAAGATTTCAAAATGTCAATCTGACAAAATGTGTTTTCTTTTAATTAAAACAACAAATGAAATGATTATAAATGTGTAACATGTGGAGTAGAATCTGCTTACCCTTCCGGAGCACCTGAGATCATCCCAGTAGTTGGTGGGGTTCGTTTTGCTCAGTCGTTAGTTTTCTATGTTGTGTTTTGTGTACTATTGTTTGAATGTTGGTCTTTTTCTTTTTTAGCCATGGCGTGCTCAGTTCATTTTCGACTTGTGATTTCAAATGTCCCCTTGGTATCATTTGCCTCTCTTTTGTAAAAGGATGAATAACAGGGAATTCATAACCAGTTTATAACTATGCCGTACATTCCATGTTACATATTGTTCAATCCCCCATTCCAACTCATCAAAGATTCCAGACTAATAGCTTAACAAGAGTTTCGTTTCTGTTAGGCTCACTAGAGGTTAATCAAATGCTATCAAGTAACTTGAAATTTACCATTATGTAATTCAGACGCAGTGTTAAAAGATATCATTGAACATGAAGTCACTGTTGTCTTTAAACGAATTGTGTCATAAATCAATTTGCAGTATACTGGTAAAGATGAATAAAGGCAACAGTAGTATGCCGCTGTTCAAACTCATAAATCCATGGACAAAAAACAAAATCGGGGTAACAAACTAAAACTGAGGGAAACGCATAAATATAAGAGGAGAACAATGACACAACACTACAATGTAACTAACACACACAGAAACGGACCAAGCATCAGACAAAATCCCACGAGAATAACAAATATAACATCAAAACCAAATACATGAATTTGGGATAGACAAGTACCGTGACACGTCTTATCGCAATGTCAATTTACACTCAAAAATAAGAGAAAACCCTAGAAATCTCAACGTAGGAGAACAAGAATACGCAGATTCAGTTTGATTTATCACGAATTTAAATCGTTCTTATAGTATTTTGGTAAAACCACACATTTTGATACAGCGCGGAAAAATCAATCCTCACAACAGAATCCGTTAAAGATATATCCCCATGTGGATGATATAAGAGAAGAGTATCCAATCAGAGACCCTTTAGGTACCTTAACGGAGGAGCATAAATATAAGCTCCAGCGGGAGATGCGAGATATTGAGGAGGGTAGAAAACAAAGAGGTATAAAGAAGACAATTTAAACTACCGGTGACCAATAAAGTAAATTGTCCCGGGAACACATTTCCCTCTTGAAAATTAATCAACAAACAACTAGTAAAATATATGAATCATAACCAGACGAATACACAAATAAATTAAAATATGAGCCAAAGATTAAATAGTTAACTGAATAGATATTTTTTATGGAATATAAAGCTTAAAGGTGTATACTTTTAATTATAACGAATACTAAAGCAAAGCCACAAACCTTTGCGTAAGCATATTGGGTACAGGGAACATAAACTTTCCACATTTTTTTTAAATGAAAACAACACGACAAGTTTATTTAAAAGATGACCCCATACTCATTGTTTTGTCATTGATAAAATTAAGGACGTCAAATACTAAAAATAGTGTAACTGTGTTATTGTTCCTGATACAAGGTGATTCAGGCATGTTGCTACACAAAATCAACATTCCTGTAAAATATTAAACAAACAAATACAAGAAGACAAAAATTTAGAAGGAACATTTTTAGCTTTACTTCAAAGCAAAGAATGTTGATTGTGTTGAGGGATGTACTAATTATACCGTTTTTTACTCAAATATTGCCAAAATTTAACATCTTCAATGCGGTTAGAGCTATGTTTAATCGTCTGTAATTTAGTGATTAGGTAATGAATAATCTATAATTCTTTTCGAACATGACTCTATCATGGCGTGAAATTAATTCAGTGGAAATTAGCCCTACCTCTTTAAGCCCAAATTATATGTTAAGAAGTGTGTTAACATAAAAGGTATATTTTTGAATGATGGTTCACAGCAGAATATTTCATTTGACGAAAAACTGCGGCTCAAATCTAGAGATGCTATTTGATTTGGTACTCGTTCTTTGAATGAGTTTGTCTCGGAGTTCGGTATTTTTGTGATTTTACTTTTTATAGTTTCAGATTTTTTAAAAACGAAGTAGTTTGACCTACTATTCATTTACCTGTAATCGGCACACAAATTGAAACCCGTGTTACTATCAAACCTTTAGCAAGGGAATCATGATACATGTAGGAAACGCTAGTGTTTGAATTTCGTACTAACTGGGAGATATATACTCTATATATTGGAGCTGCTGGAATGTTTATACGAAGAAAGTGAAGCTTCATCATAGGGAAGCTGAAATTATCACTTTTGTCGTAAGATTTGTTGGCAACATACTCTTATTGAATATTTCTGAATATTTCTACTTTAGTAATGGAGGACCATATTTATGATTATTTAACAGGTACATACAAATGTTCACCTTATTTGTTTGCCAAATGTTACAACTAATCGTACAGACCGATCCAAGTACCGTTTGTATTCGTACCTGTTTTGTACAAATCACTTTCTTGTTTCTCATATACATTCAAGCTTCTTTTAAACTGAGTTTTACCGTGCGTATTGATGTGTTTGTTTATTCTACATTGGCTAGAGGCATGGGGGGAGAGGGGAGATCTCACAAAACATGTTAAAACCCTCCGCATGTTTGCGCCTGTTCCCAGTCAGGAGCCTCTGGTCTTTGATAGGTTTTTTTTTTAATTTTAGTTCATTTATATGTTTCGGAGTTTAGTGTGACGTCCATTTTTCACTGAACTGGTACACATTTTGGTTTAGGGGCCAGCTGAAGCCGGATGCGGGATTTTCTTGCTGTGTTGAAAACCCATCGATGGTCTTGGGCTGTTGTCTGCTATTTGGTCGAGTTGTGGTCTCTTTGGCACATTCCTAATTCTATTCTCAATTCTAAGATACACTGTGACTAGAGCAGTAAGTTGCAATCAAGCTTTTTTGTTCATTTTAGAGGTAGTATTGTCAAAGCAGCCGTAGCTGTGTTTGTTATCTTTCCGTTGAACACATTTTGACCGTACTATCCAATTTATGTATTGCCTTTTAATCTATTGTTTAAATGTATGGTTATTTTACTGGTAGCTACACCGGGTAGTTTTTTTATTATGTGTTAAACTTTACTACACATGTTCAAGAATGAAAATGAGGAAGATTTGTGTGCACGTTAAACGGAATGTAACCTATCTTGTCTTGTGTTAGTACCAATAGTTATCAAAAGTACCAGGATTATAATTTTATACGCCAGACGCGCGTTTCGTCTACATAAGACTCATCAGTGACGCTCAGATCAAAATAGTTAAAACATGTAAAAAGCCAAACAAATACAAAGTTGAAGAGCATTGAAACCCAAAATTCCAAAAAAGTTGTGCCAAATACGGCTAAGGTAATCTACTCCTGGGGTAAGAAAATCCTTAGTTTTTCGAAAAATTCAAAGTTTTGTAAACAGAAAATTTATAAAAATGACCATATAATTGATAACACCAAAGTGTTGACTACTGGGCTGGTGATACTAGTTATTCTATTTCAACAGTCTTTTCTTCGAGGCTCCTTTCTTTGTTTGATTGTTGTTGTTTTTCTATGGTATAACCCGGCATCGGTGGTTCAAATGTGATCTGTCGTTCTGTCCAATATGCTTCAGTCAATATATCAAACGTTCAAAAATAAAGTGAGAGGGTTATCGCTATAGAACCAGGTTTAATCCACCATTTTCTACATTTGAAAATGCCTGTACCAAGTCAGGAATATGACAGTTCTTGTCCATTCGTTTTTGATGCGTTTTGTTATTTGATTTTGCCATGTGATTATGGACTTTCCCAATTGATCTTCCTCTAAGTTCAGTATTTTTTTATTTTACTTTTTATTATAACTTTGTGGTAAAAGATATTATTATTATTTAACTTCACCTGGTAACAGAACACATCTGCTCATCCTCCTGATCTCCTGAATTCATCCCAGTTTTTGGTTGGGGTTTGTGTTGATCAGTATTTAGTTTTCTGTATAGTGTGGTTTTCACGTATTCCTCCTTTCGTTGTATTTGTTATTTTTGACAATGTGTCATAAGGATATGTGGTATCCTTCCATGACTCAAAATCAGTGAATGAACAGCATAAAAGACTTGTTTTCTTGTTCTTCATCTCAAAGTCACAGTTAGAGGAGGGACGAAAGATACCAAAGGGACAGTCAAACTCATAAATCTAAAACAAACTGACAACGCCATGGCTAAAAATGAAAAAGACAAACAAACAACAGCACACACGACACAACATAGAAAACTAAAGAATAAACAACACAAACCCCACTTCACAACGAAGCAAAAATTCGAACCTCACTTCAATTTTAAGACGCCCTTCTAGCTTGACTGGAATTCTTTGCTAAATGAGTTGGATAGACTTTGTAACATGTTACACCACCAAATCGGGCCCAGTCAAAGACGAACATACTGGAAACTAGTACATATTATCTAAAACAATTAGTCCCGATGCATATTAGATGTAAATATCTAACTATGTAGAAACTATTATAGTAATTGAGGTAAATGAAAGGTGAAGCACTGGTGATCCCTGTAGAACACATAGTTATTGAGGTAAATGAAAGGTGAAGCACTGGTGATCCCTGTAGAACACATAGTTATTGAGGTAAATGAAAGGTGAAGCACTGGTGATCCCTGTAGAACACATAGTTATTGAGGTAAATGAAAGGTGAAGCACTGGTAATCCCTGTAGAACACATATCTAACTATGTAGAACACATAGTTATTGAGGTAAATGAAAGGTGAAGCACTGGTTATCCCTGTAGAACACATATTGACTAATAATTATGAATATTACAAAATGTATGAATAAATTCTAAAATTGAGGGCATATATTACCTGTTTGTCATACATGATGTATCTGGTTTAGTGTACTTAAATTCCTGGTAACCAGTAAGAAATAATGTGCTGCAATCCCCCCCCCCCCACTCCCAAAAAAAAAGGTTTAAAAGGGAAACATTTAACGTGGATAGTAATGGGGAACAAAAATTTGTGGTGTGTGTCTTATGAAAATTGTATTACACAAAGTCAATTAGACTTGAAAAACTCAAAATAACACCAAACATTCATTATTCAAGGGAAGGATTCTATTTGACCCTGCTGATAAATCATTTTGTGAATTTTTCAAACTTAGTGTTTAAAAATTTCTGACATGCACCAATTCCAAAAGAGGGACGAAAGATACCAAAGGGACAGTCAAACTCATAAATCTAAACAACCTGACAACGCCATGGCTAAAAATGAAAAAGACAAACAAACAACAGCACACATGACACAAAAGATAAAACTATAGAATAAACAACATGAACCCCATTCAAAAACTAAAGGTAATCTCAGGTACCCCGGAAGGGTAAGCAGGTCCTGCTCCTCATGTGGCACCCGTTTCCAATGATTGAGAAAGACTTGAAAAACAAAAACAAAAGATCTTTATTTAAAGGTTACTTGTACTTTTATTCTTATCATTTGTATTTCAAAACATCAAAACATGTTAAAATATGATCATTTCAACTTTTGACAAATTGCACAACAAATGCAAAATTCAATTTCAAAATTTTCTGAGTTAGAAAAAGATATTTTTCAAAATGTCACTTGTAATAAGTGAAAATACATTAGGAAAATGCATACCTTAACATCAAATAATGTATCCAATTCTTACTGAACCTGTTGCAGCTTTATTCTAAAAACATGAATTTACACTACAATGTCATATTACCCAAAATAGATGGGTAGCTGATTAAGGTGCTCCTTTATTGCAGGAAGTTATGGAATACAAGTTACAAGGTAGAAGATGAACAGTACCATATCAGCATGAATAGCTCATCTGAACTCATCTTTTGTGAAATTGTTTATTTTTTCTGAGAAGATTTTTTTTGAAATTCACTTAAAGTTTTATATTCTGAACCAATAGTATCACAGTTAATCAAGAACAGGTTTTGAAATACGATACAAAAATGTATGCATCTGTCGAAATGTATGACATTGGGTAGAAATTAAACTGACACAATTCCAAACATTTTTTTGGGAAAAACTACCTTGTGTTATTATGTGAAATAAATGGAGAATGTGTTCATGGGACACAAATGATGCCCCCACTTGCATACACTGTTATAAAGGGACAAAACTTCAGAACAGTATGTTGTGGTAAACTAAAGTAAGATAACTAAACCAATTTAAGGATGTATGCACAGACAAGGGTAAACAGATCAGCAGATATGAAACTTTTTACATTATAACCATCAAATTTCAATACAAGTGTCACTCAACTGCATTAAAAAACACTAAATTATTACTTCTTTAAAAAATGGATGTCCTGTTGGACCAGGTAACATCATTAGGGTAATAGATACATAACAAAATAAATCTGGTTCTATAAAAATTAGCCAATAAAATCCTGTTATTGACTACAATAAATATACAATAAAAACTACTTGCTTTCAGCACTTACTAATACATAAATACAATAATTATGGACTAGATAAAATCCTTGGTTATATCAAATTATTATGCAAAACTTGTATTTATTTTCCTATAAACTCATGCTCTGATTGGCTAAATGCATTACACTGTGTTTAAAAATGCCATTGAAAATTGATTTGATAATTAAAGATACTATAGGATTAAACACATTTTTTCTAGAGGTTATTGATGTGTAAACCGGGGCGATTAACTCACAAACTGAATAAAAGTCCGATTATGCAATTGTTTTTAAATCTCAATTGAATTTGCTGAAAATCCCGGGATCACTGCAAGCTTGTGTATCGCGCATGAATAGATTACAAAAGTAGTTTCGGAAACATGGTTTATCGAAGTGTAAACTTAGAGAAAAATTCTAATTGACCAATCCTATTCAAGTATTTATAGATATGCAAATCATATAAGAATTATACAAGATTATACTTTTGGCCACTCAATCTGTTGACCATAATTCAGATAATGAACATTCAATGGTATATTTGAACCTGTTGTAAACATGCAGTTATGAAAGATTTTTGAATTCTATTTGCAACAGTCAAATTAATTTTATTTATCCGAAAAAATGTCAAATATTTGTAGCTTTTGTATTACCTTATCAATCAGCATTTTTCTATTTAAGGAATGACTGTAATATTTTTTCTGTTTATGAAGAAATAACATAAAAAATTTGGTGTACACTAAATAACGCGTGTAGCGGGTTATTTAACAGTGTGCACCACATTTTTTATGTTATTTCGAATAGACAGAAAAAATATTAGTCATTTCTTATAATTTAATTCTAAATTCCATTTTAAACCGTAGAAAACCATGAAAAAACATTGATGACGTCACGGTCACATGACTTAATTATGTCTATGGACTCATAACAAAATAATGTCAGCCAATCAGAAGACGCGTTACATCCAAAATTAAATTGTTGTAAAATAATCAGAAAATTAAATCAGAAATCCACTTCATTATTTCAACTCGTGAAAATAAATACAAGATTATACCATAAACATGATAAAAGCAATATATGTACTTGTTAGCATGATATTCATACACATTTTAATCACTCATTCACACATAACAATGTAATATTTACAATACATGATCATCCACATGCAGAACTGTGTGGTCAATATCATTGGTTTTGTACATCACGAAAAAATGCATCAATTATATATTGCATGAAAATAATGGGGAAAAAAAAGGAATAAATTAGATTCCTATTATTTTGTATATAACTCTACAGTGAGATAACTCTGTAAAATTCATCTGAATGTTTTAATTACTTTCTATTTTTAAGGAAATGTTAAGTTTTCCAATGATTAATGATTTGTATTTTTGCCGAAGGGTCATAGTAAGTATTTTATGAAAATTTTATCAAAATTAAACGAGCCAAATTAGTTTTAATCAGAGTTTGGTACCACCTTAAGGACTCTTGCTTTGGATTTTTGTCAGATGTTAAGAACCCTACGTTTCTATAGTCTAAAAATTCATATTTGAAATTTCTTAGAAAACCTTAATTATTAATTGTTTTTGATAGAAAAAAGGTGTTGATGTCAGATCATGAAAAATCTAAGAGAATCATTTAACACCATATCATGATTTCATCTCAAAAAACAGGACACAGAATTACTATTTATTAAGAACTTGATATTTTGAAACAAAGAAGTAAAACATCCTTAAAAAGTCAATAAAAGACTTAACCTTTAGTCAATATTACATGACAAGTCTAAGGAAAACAAATATAATGATCATGTGTATTTGGTAGCATTCCCATCATAAAAGAATTCTCACAAGTTCCCCACAAAGATCATTCAGCAAATGTTGGACAGTACATTTTTATAGTGTATGAAAAATCTTAGGAATGCCCAAATCATAATGCATTTCTAACTTATTTCAAATTTACCACAGACATTCTGGTATACTTTCTTCATCAGTAAAAAAGTTATACATATTTTCATGACATCCTAAAAATAAGCAAGCTGGACTCTCTGTATGCCTATTCTAATGTTTGAGCCAAAAAAGATCCTATGTATTAAGTATTAACATTCTCAAAATATGTCAAACATTTGGATAATTTTGGTATGATATTAAAGCTTAAGGACCCAATATCTGATACCTTGTTAAATTTTATGAAAAGGCAAAATATGGGCATATTTTGCCAATTTTCCAATCAGAACTTTAGTAGTATATATTTGTGGACCACATGTTATCCTATACTAGTAGACAATTTGTAAACCTGATTAAATTTTATTTGCTCTGACTTGGAAATGGACAAATTTAAAATTGTAATTCATCAAAATAAAACTTCCACAGAATCAACTATGTTCTGAAATCTTCATGTATTATTTCATTTATCTTTCTCTTTAATTAGAAAGCAAGTTAAAAAATTGTAAATTAAGTTTTGGTGACCTATATAATTACATTGTACCATTTAATGTGTCCTAGTATCTAAATATTTAATGTTTTTTGGGGTAAAACAGTGAGATTAGTATTATAGGAATTGTCTATAGGTAACTATTAAGACAATTACACGTATAGTATTATGCATATGTTTTTATTTTCATTGGATCTTTATTTTCACAGAAATAAAGAAATGTATAATTATTTTTTTCCCAAAGCCATTCTACAACAATTTTCAAGTTTTCATACAACATTATGGAAGCAAACTTTATAAACAACTCATATTGGCAATTTTGTAATATGTCTTATTTTTTTATTGGTCTAACTGTATGCTATTTTGTTATACCATAGATTTCCTCCTGCCCAGACCATTGGTGTCAAAAAGTATTTTTACGACATTTTAGAAGCCCAGCGACGATATAGTATTATGCATATGTTTACTGTCAATTCAGTTTATATTAATACAGATCATGGGTGATAATCGCAATACTTAGATATCTTATACATACATCTATATGCAAATTCTCCTAAAATTGCAATAATAAATTTCACAGTTTTGTCCATATCTTTAAAATTTGTGTAATAATTTCAGAATTTACAGCACATGTTTTCTGACTTTCAATTCAAGTCAAAGACACAAATATATAATACTGACCAATATCATTCACAAAAACAAAACTAAATCTTGGACTTTTTGTTTAGTATCACAGTTTTCAAAAAAAGAATGGAAATCTTTATTTTATAAAAACTCCACTGATTAAATATCAATGTAATAAAAAACTTACATTGTCATGCAAGAAAAATGGTTTCCATGTATCATAGGTAAAAAACCAATAGGAAAATCTATCTTGCTTATAAAAAGGAGCTCAGCTCTTTGGAAAAAACACAGCAGAACACAACACTAACCATATAAAGCCAAAACAACAGTTTTATTTAATGTGGCTGATTGTTTTTCCTGTATTGCTTCAGTATAAAAGCTTTCCTTTTTTTATTTTTTTAGAATCTGCCAAAGCAAAGCCTTTTAATAGTGAACTATAGCAAGATGGTTGCTAAATGTTAAAGGTAGACCTTAAGTTGATTATATTCCTGTGCACTGAACTTTTGTAAATAGTTAGCAATCATACTGCATTTTCTCAAATTATATTTCTGAATTTTTTGCACCTAGACTGAACATTGGAAAAAAAATCAATTTATCCTGCAACCCTACATTTCAATTTTTTTCCAGCACTACTTTCAAAATGGTAGCATTTAATATTTTTATCGGTCAAAGAAGATGGAGTAAACAGAAAGAAGCACAAACATTTGTCAACAAGATATTTTGAAATTTTTGAAAAAGCTAGACAAAGGGTTTATTTTCCCCATTAAAAATTACTTATTATTTATTAATAATAGAAACTTGTCAAAAAAAATACTCCTTACCCCTAACATACAAGGCATTGAAAGGCAACACCAAACAGAAAATTCTTTAAGGATGTTCGCTAATCTGTTTCAAAATAACAAGCATTTAAAAGTACTGTTATATATCGAGAGAGTATAAATGAAGGAACTTAAAAAGTGTAAAAAATGAAGGTTATATGTGCTTGTATTCGTGATATGATCCCTGTAAATTTTGGCAGGAAATCATTTTCCTTAGACTTTTCATACATTTAACATTGCCCCCTTTTTCTTTAAAAAAAACATGAAAAAAGTACAAGGATTTTATAGGATTTTCAAATATGGCTTTTGAAAGTAAGGGTTAGTGGGGAAATTTTTTCAATAACACTTCATTGATAAAACTGGAGGATTTCAAATATCTTGCAAAAGTTAAAAAAAACCAAGAGGAGCAAACATCCTTATTGTAAAAGTAACACTATCTGAATTATCTGCCCTTGCATTTGAGTTGCCTCCCCTTAATTGACAAAGTTGGGGAAAAAATGAATCAAACAAAAGAATTCTTATTTTTGTAAAATACAATCATAAATATGATCAAACATGGCATTTTCTATATTATAATGAAAATTCTTACACATGAATTACCTACTACTATAAAAATTTGCACATTTCATCAAAGATCTAGACCTTGTTTTCTAGTATTTCAAAATCCAAAATGGAGGAAGACACCCTATCTACCTTAAGGGTGAACTTTGAAGGCATGACGTTATGAATGACAACATTATGGTTCAGTTAACAATATTAGAGACAACTAAGATATGATAACGATGCTCTGTCTTGGGTTACTGGTCATACCGTCTAGACTGTTAGATCTAAATAATGACGGTTTCTGTAATTTGGCAAGGGTTTCTTCTGTAGACATTGCCTGAAGAAAAAAACACAACTATGTAAATGTGTTAATGCAAAATTGTACAATGAATATGAATACTTAAAACTACAATATGTGCTTACCCTTCAAAGCATGTTACATTGTAAGAGAAGTCTTAATTGAAAAAGGGGCATGGGTCCGATATAAACCTTTGATTAAAATTTGATAACAATCTATCAGGTAGTACATTTGCATAATATATGAGGTCTAACAATGAATGCATTTCAAAATTTGTCAAGAGGTTGCTGATAAAATCCTTCAGATATTTTATTTTAATCTGTCAAGAATAATACCCATAACAGTGCTTACAAGACTGGACTGACTGACGTAGAAATGACAGGACAGATGGATGACAAGCAATTATATGTCCCCCAAAACCTGTTGATTGGAGGGGCAATTACGTTAAGTTTGTTTATATTCTGCATCAGTCAGAAATGTTTGTGACCTTATCACTATTCAGAAAATCATTTGTACTGAGTATTTATTAAAAGGCACTGTCAGTCAGGGATACTACTTGTACAAGTTATTTTTAATTACTTGAAGAAGTAATATTAATATACTTATATAAGTAAATTTGTAGGATACTTATACAAGTGCATTTTATTTACTTGTATAGGTAAAAAATAATATTGGCTGAGTTATGTCCCTTAGGCATTCAGATTTTTTTACTTGTAGAAGTAAAAATGTCATCCTATCTTCTTTTATTGAATTCTTATGATTTCTTTGCTCTAATACAATAATAAATTATCTGCCCTTTGCAGATGTCTTTACTTATCATTTATGTGTAATTTCAAATTTCATGGACAATGAAATCCTATTTGTCTGTTATTTTCAGAACACTGCTCATTTAAAAGCCCCCAAGGGGCAATTTTTGAAGACCTTGCACAAATACTTAAGATCTTTGCGGAATCAGTTTCTGAGATGAAACATTGAACTCTAATTAAGAAAATTGAGCACACCTGGGAAAAATCAGTAAAGGCATGAATTTACATCTCAAAACTTTTGTGGGATTGTAAGAAAAATTTACTTATACAAGTAAATTTTTGAGAAGATTAAGGGGAGATTATTCAAACATTATTTATTTTCCTTATAGTACAAGTAGTACCCCTGACTAACTGTTATGTTTACAAAATATGAAAGCATTGAAAAAAAATGACTATTGTATATTGTGAATTAAATTACACATTTTGATAACATTTTAGTTCAACATACCTCCAACTTGATAGCTCTTTCTTTATTGAGGGGCTCCAGAGGGAAACTCAGATCGTTAGCATCAGCCAGCACTCTCAGATCAAAATAATATTTGGCATAAACACTAGCAGGGACATTGATATTAAAGTCTATCATTTCTAAAAACTTTCTTTCTAGATCATTTCTGTCAAAATAAAAAAAAACATTGATATTAAAGTCTATCATTTCTAAAAACTTTCTTTCTAGATCATTTCTGTCAAAATAAAAAAATAAATAACATTTTAATTATCTCAGTCAGTTGCAGAATACTCAGAATATTTCGAAACTCTGTCATACAAAATCACTAAATTGAGGTTCACAATATCACCTCAGTATTTTCATCTCCTTGATACATTGTGGATTCATTTTTTTTCGTGGATTTAGGAGAACTTGTATTATCCTGGATATTTGATTTGCATCATTTTGTCATAAACATACAAGCATATAGCATATATATAAAACCTGTACTTTGTTCAACATTTAAATACATGAAATCCACAGAAATTGTTATCCCACATATATATATTAATGAATCCACACTATATCAAATAGTGCCTTTTTAAACCTTTTTAAACATCTAAACCTGTTGCATTTTTGTGCACCTGTATTAAGTCAGGAGCTTGTTGTACAGTGGTTGTTGTTTGTTAGTGTAGTTTGTATGGGATTACAGTTGCTCGTATTTTATATAGATTAGACCGTTGGTTTTCCTGTTTGAATGGTTTTATACAAGTCATTATAGGGCCCTTTATAGCTTGCTGTTCGGTGTGAGTCAAGGCTAAGAGTTGAAAGACTTTGACCTATAATTGTTAACTTTTTATACATTGTGACTTGGATAGAGAGATGTCTCATTTGCATTCATACCACATCTTCTTATTTATATTACATGTTTATAACATCAGTATACAGCTGTCCCTAACAGCTATACCTCTAACTATACACCAAACTTTGATGCCTATTTTAATCAAATTCCTGAGTAGATTTCTAGATGTCTTAATATGTTGACCGTAGACACCACAGTACATTCTTTATTTGTTTGTTTGTGTTATTGATACATTCAGTACCTGTGAGAACCTTTCTTGACATACTTGCCTTCTATTTAGTTTCATAATGTCAGATAGCAATCATTTTGATTTCCACAAAAAATCATACAAAACATGCAAAACCATGAAAACAGGTCAATTTCCATTCATTTAATTTTTCAGACAGTAAAAATCTTTTAACATAATGTTTGTTATGACAATTTACATTTGGTATTTGACTTGCATATTAAGTTTGTCCACGAATGAGTGTGATGTTTCGTAGGCCTTAATTTGGTTAAAATCTTTTTTACCTATTGAAATCCAACACTTCTTTCAATGTCTCGGTTGACAATGATAGAGAACACTGAAATATTTTTTTTTTTTTGTAAACATGTCACAACAAATGACTTCTATAAAAGTTCGAGGTTTGCCCCCAATAAGAATATTAAAACAGGTTTTAACGAACTTTCTGTGGAGAGGGATATTAATGAATTCTACAAATTAGCATGTGCATCTCAAAATTCTGTGTGTGCATGTTTATATCAGTCATAAAACTATACTCAGTACTTGGGTTACAAAATGTGTGCTTGAAACACTCAAATCCAATAATTTAATCGCTTGAATTCTGAAACCTCAATCCAGTATAGTGATAGGTTGAACTCTGAGTCTGAGGACAATATAATGGGTTTTGCTCATTGTTAAAGGTTTAATTCTGAGTCTGAGGACAATATAAACCACACCTGATGGGTTTTGCTCATTGTTAAAGGTTGTACAGTGACCTATAGCTGTTAATTTCTGTGTCGTTTAGTCTATTGTGAAGAGCTGTCTCATTGGCAATCATACCATAAGTTTTATATTGAACTTTTTATTACCTACAGGCCTAAAAGCCATGTTATTATTAGTTTCGTTTCCTATGACATATACATACATATCTTCAACTGCAATGTCTTTTAAGATTTGACAATAATCCACATTCCAGACGGCTTGATCGTCCCAGACTTTAGACGAGAGAAGGATAGCACCTAATACAATTCGTCGCCAGTTAGCTGGCATAATGTTTATCTCAGCATAGTGTAAAAGTCTTTCTAAATATACCTGTGCAAATGAAAAATTATTAAAAAATGTTATTATTAAAAATATGCACACAATGAACATGATGAATGCATTAATGAACAAATGAACGATGTAAAAAGTAAAATCACAAAAATACTGAACTTAGAGGAAGATCAATTGGGAAAGTCCATAATCACATGGCAAAATCAAATAACAAAACGCATCAAAAACGAATGGACAAAAACTGTCATATTCCTGACTTGGTACAGGCATTTTGAAATGTAGAAAATGGTGGATTAAACCTGGTTCTATAGCGCTAACCCTCTCACTTTAATGACAGTCTCATCAATTTCCGATATTTTTACATTGATGCGTTAAATAAACAGACACAATAAATATAATAGTCAAAATATGGGTACATCAGTCATCATCGTTTAACAATTTGTAAAACACTTTGTGAACTTAGTGGTGCGAGTCTGGAGTGTTTTTTGTTCTGTCTCTGTGTGACACGAGTGCTCAGAGAAAGGAGGAATTTACTAAGAGAAGATAACAATCTAATATTTAAACACATTACTTCAAGTTTGTTTCATTTCTCTTCTTTTTTTCCCAAAGTTGTAATGAACCAGCTACTAACTTTGCTTGGGGTTTAATTAATTAAGCTACATTAACTAAAGCAATTACTTTGTGAACTTAAAAATTACATGACATACTATTTATTGTTATATAATACTTCAGAGGATCATCAGCTTGAAGACAAACCAGATAATTACAAGAATGTGTTCAAAGTACACTCGCACTTTCATTTTCCATGTTTAGTGGACCTTGACATTGGGGTCAAAAGTCTAATTTGGCTTTAAATTTAGAAAGATCATATCATAAGGAATATGTGTACTACGTTTCAAGTTAATTGGACTTCAGCTTCATTAAAAACTACCTTGACCAAAAACTTTAACCTGAAGCGGGACAGACATACTTTTTGTTGTACATATATTTTTTGGAAAAAATGTTGGTCTGTACAGTGACCTATATAGTTGTAAATTTCTGTGTCATTTTGGTCTCTTGTGGAGAGTTTTCTCATAGTGATACCACATCATCTTTTTTATACCCACTGATCCAATTATCATTTTGAGCTAGAAGAAATGTTTAATCTAACCACTCACTTAAAATTTATTTCAGTGCCTTTTTTTACCCCTACAATATATTGATTTTGGAACTGTCCCAATGAATACTGCCCATATGGACCATATCCTCTAATAGATTTTGGAACAGTCCCAATTAACACTTTACATGTGGATATACCTACCAATGTTACTATTGCACATTCTGCAGTAAGTTGAGCAGCACTAAACAAATTCCGTACAAATCTGTATATATGTTTATGTTCAGGGTCACGTGTGCTGTAATCTTCAGGAACTAATTCCTTCTGTGAGTAGAAAAATAGATACAATTGATTGGAAACATTCAATTTTATTGAGACTAGACCTCAATAATGTCTAGCATAAAGTTACATAGTATGCTCTTTAATGTTCTACAGACCTGTATATATATGTTTTTGTTTCTGTCATAAGTTCAAAGGTTATCATTTATCTGTATATAACAGGCTATTATTTGAACTTGGAATTATTTTTAATTATGGAATTTACATAATTTCTTGTGCTGGAAATTTTTAATAAATTCCATGTTTATTCTGTACTCAAATGTTCTGTGCTGCACACAACACTTTCTATTACAAGAAGATAGTACATTTTAATAGAATATACTGTGCCGCACACAACACTATCTATACAAAATACATTGTATGGAAAGTGTTATGATCCGCTCAAAGCATTATAATACATTTTTTTACCAAATAAACATGAATTTTTTTTTTAATTTCCAGCACAAGAAATTATGCAAATTCCATAATTAAAAATAATTCCAAGTTCAAATAATCAATTCTTAACTTTGTGTCATTCCATTATTTGAAAGTTTTTAAATACTATATATAGTCCATAGATCTATTGTGGATTGAAAATAATTGATTTAGTAGTTTTGTTATATTTTCTTATAAAAAGCATAAAGCCTATAATTTTGAATGGCACTATTATTTTTAGCTTAATATTTCCAATAGAAAAATAGAAAATTATTAAAATTTTCAGCTGATTTTTAATGAGTTGTGTTATGTACTTCCTTAAAGATAATAATTTACTAAAGTTACTTTTCTATTGTTATTTTAGTCATAAATTTTAATAATAAATATTTAATTAAAAAAATAAGTGATTTTTGTATTTCCTTAAAAAAAACAAAAACTGAGCAACACAAACCCCATCAAAAACCAGGGTCCCATACCCGTAGCCAGGGGGGGTTCGGATGAAAACAAATAAGCACTGTTAAAGTCGATGTTCTCTTCGAATTGTGACTGTTAAAGTCGAGTTTGTTAGTCCAACGAACCCCTCTTTGGAAATTCTGGCTACAGGCCTGGGTCCATTTGAGGTGCTCTGGACGAGTAAGAAGTAAAAATATGAGAAAATCACACTAATAATATTATGTCCCTTTATAATATGAAGTGAATAATGTTGATGTACTTTCAAGACTTAATATAATTTACACATTAAAATTTCAGAATACATACAGATAGCGGATGTGCCTTCTCATCAAATATCTCCAGAGTTCGGTTACTTTCTCTGTTTCTGATGTGGAAGTATACAGCATAAGCTACGGCCTTGATTGTGTTTTTAAGGTTTGGTTGACTGACGGTGGAATCATCTATAAATATCGTAGAACACGAACTACACTTTCTTAAAGCATTCTGAAATAGAAACAAGAATAAGACTTTCTGACTGGATATAAAAAGTAGAAGATTTACAAAGATATATATATATTTATATACAATTATAGAATCTCTTTTACAAATTATTCATATAATTTTAACATACTTGAGATAAGTTATTTTTACTTGCAAAAAGTAAAGGAGTAGGTTCAGTAAGACCCCTTTTTGGCCCCAAAATATAGCAGTTTTACAAAATTGTTAAAATGTAAACCTTTAGTTATTTATTGGACAGTAGAATGCTTCTGCTACATAAATATGGGCTGTTTTTGACAATACAATGCACATATATCCGGTACTAGCACCATTAAGTCATGCTAAATTACTGAAATCCTCATAATTCTAGCATTTTAGTTAAATTTTAGACGGTTTTCGTGTAAAACGAAAGTGGCCGCATTCGTGTTCATTCTTAATATTGAAATGTTAGTTGTATTTTATGATAATACATAACATATATAAAGGTTGAGGATGAACACGGATGCGGCCACTTTCATTTTTACCAAAAACCATCTGAAAAGTGACATTTTTCGGCATATTAGATAGATTTTCATATTTGAGCTTGAATCGGATCGTTTTTAATGACTAAATCTGTTAAAATCTTTCACATAAACTAATTAATTCAAATAAAATAGACACTTAAGTGTTTAAAAAGTGGTCAAAATCTTTCGTCAGATGAACCTGAAATTTGAGGCCAAAATCGATCCTTACCGGACCTACTCCTTTGTCAAATCTCAATTTTCTTTTCAATATTTGAATTATCTCCCCTTATATGCTTCTCTAAACTTCTACTTTAAAATGTAACCATTAAATCTAAAGCTAAAGTCATAACATGTCTTCAATTGCAACTCCTGGTTTGAATTATATTTTTTAACAAAATCTTTGATCTCAAGATGCTTACAAATAATTCTACAACTCATTCATGTAATCTAAAACAAAAGTGCTATAAACATGATAAAGTCTTACAAAATTGTTATCTTGTACTTTTTTTGATTTCATTGTCAATAAGAAACTATTTCATATTGTAAAGAGAGATCTTTAATACTCAATTGCAGTATTTGGGTAAAGAAAATTTCACAAGGAGATCTAGAGGAACAATATAACTTTCGAACAAGTAAATAAAATCTAGTAAAAGGGAGATAACTCTACTTACAAAATTAGTTACCTGTTCCATTAAATTGTTAAAAGTCTTACAACTGAATTTATTCTCTAAACTTTACAGGAATCTTGTATGTGTCTAAATCAGACATATATAAAAATGAAAGCAACTCTCAACGAATACAACGGATCTATTCTTATATGGCAATACATTGTTTTAAATAATTACAGTACAAAAATTGTGTTTCAGCTAAAAATAACTCAGGTGATGGAACAGGGTATTTTTATAATAACTAATTCAAGAATTAAAATAGAGAAAAGTATTCAACGAGTGACAAAATAACACATTAATTCACAAATATGTGTAGCAAATGAGTTAATTATCAGTGATGTTGATTGTTCAGCCAAGATTTGAAAATATTTATTTCAGATGTGAAATTATTGGTTTTTATTTCACTGGGAAAGCAACCAAGGTTATAATTTCTATAAATATTTTTTTAACTACCAAATGTGTTACCCCTTTATGTATATGTCTATTATTTACTGTCAAAATGATCATTTCAACAACTGATGCAATTTTTTTTTGCGAAAATTGCAATAAAAATTTTGGTTTAGCAAAAATAAAAACATTTAAATTTTAATTGTATTATTTGTGTGTATCATTTCCTGAAATCACCACAATTAACTTTGTAAATTTGTCAATTTTCCAACAATCTCAATGAAAATGAACCCAAAAAAATTTCTGCGACTTCCTGAATACAGCAAAATGATTGAAATCAGAGATGGGGTAATTAAAAATGTAATGGTAATTAAGTGTAATGCATTACAATTTTCCATGTAATTGAATGTAATGTGTAATTGAACATTTTTTTAATTACATGTAATGGTAATTTAATTAATTACATTGAAAAAAGCATGTAATGCTCAATTACTTTTGAATTACATTTCAATTACATGTACTTTTATGGTGTTACAGTTAAGGATTTGTGGTTTATAATATAAATTGTAAAATTATATATATTTTTTCAAATATTAATATCAATGCTTTTTTAATATATGAAGTCTGTAATTTTTTCTGAAGTTTTTATATATTTTATTTGACCTACAGATTTTTTTTAATAGTCTTATAATTTAAAAATGTGATAATCATATATATTAGGGTTGTTCAGTTTTTAAGAAAGATCTTTAACTAAATAGATTGATAAGTAATAAACACCTTGTTAAAACACAAACAATGAAATGTGTCACTGTAAAACATCTTTCTGAGGCAGTTCATTTAGAATTTAAAATCACTGCATACAATCATTTTGTCAAATTAGTATACACAAAAGGATTATAGAATTAAAAATTAACAGCTATAATAACAAACAGCAATTAATCAGATTAAAATGTCCAGGGACAATGCCACTATTACAGATATTTTATCTAATTAGCAAAATATTGCTAATATTGAGACATTATATACATCATTTTTATGTACATTGTTTGTACTAAAAATTATTTTCAATATTGTGACAAGCACTTTTTATATTTTTAAAGTAAAATAAAAAAATATTTTAAATTCATTTATAATTTCCTTATTTATATTATGTTTAATTCAAATGAGTTTATTTCTGAGATGTCAAAATACCCTTGATGAAGTTAATAGGAACAAATTCCCTCTCCTATCAATATAATGATCTTCTAATCAAAAAACTTCCATGTCCTGATCAAACAATATCTTGTACAACATTAGCTCTGTCGAAAGACTATGTACAATTGCTGTTTTCAGACTAGAGAGATTCAGACTAATTGACAAAACATTAAAATAACTATATTAAATTATTATCATGCAACGCTTAAACTCTGCTTACATGAAAATTTTACACATGCATTATATAAACATGTAAATTATTGTTAAAAAATATCATGATGACATGTAATGTGTAATTTAATTAATTACTTTAGTAAAGTAATTGTAATTTAATTAATTACATTTCAAAAACTGTGTAATGTGTAATTAGTGTAATTGACCGTTTTTGCAATGTAATGTGTAATTTAATTAATTACATTCCAATGTAATTGACCCCAAGTCTGATTGAAATTGAACTATCAAAATTCAACAAGCTGAGTTTTTGCAAATTCTGAGAGTGTCCAAATATGGACTTAAATTCGACCTAAAAGTACTCATGTTACTTGAATAAATATTAACATACATTGTGAAGGTGTTCTGTTTGATAATTTCTGGGTTCATACTGACTGATCCTTCTCTTCTTATAATCTACAATCAAATAATTACATTACATGTATATTTCATCATGTTCATTATAATACATTATTTTGATTGGCCAATAGCAATCTCACACCATTCTAAAATTAAAGTTCAAAAATTCAAAAAGGAATGTAACATTTCTGATGACACTTCAATCCACAATAAACTGATGATAAGGAGTAAAGGTAAACAAATTGAAACTGGATGGAAAACGAGTTTTCATCAATACATGATCCTAACAAAAATGTAATTTATTAAGGTTGTTTAAGCGTTGACCGTGAGCAAATATTTAGATTAGAACTTTTATACGCCAATAAAATTACAAAAAGAAGCATTTAATTCTTAAAAAAATAATCTTCTAACGCTCTTGAGACAACATACAGTTTTGTTTTGTAGGGTTTGTTTTGTTCTGTCTTTTGCTTCCTATGTTTTGTTTTGCACATACTGTTGTTTGTCTTTTGATCTTTTTTAACTAATGTTTTGTCAGTTTGCTTCCGATTTATTATGCTTATTATATTTTATCCATTTGGTATTTTTCAATTCTCTTCTTACTATCTTCTTTCTCTCCTCCTTAAATACTGTAAATTCAAAAATTATTGTGATGTTTATATTATTGCGAAAAATGCGATAGGGTTATAATCCCAATATAAATAGAAACTCACATTTTGAAATTTTTTATAATTGTATGAATTTAACAGGATTTTTCTTAATATCTAAAAATTTAAAATTGCATTTTAGTCTAAAAATGACAAAATCGTAATAATAAATGCACGCAATAATTTCTGAAATTACAGTATAAACTTACTTTTTGCTATCTCACTCTGTGACTTTGAAGAAAACAAGGTTGTAGCTGTAGGATGAATTGAAGGGTCAGCTTCATTTTCTGTAAATTGTAAACAAAAATGTACAAAACCATGATAACATGTACTTAATTTTAAATAATAATTTTAAATGAGTCACCAGAATTAAACCAACTAAACTTCGCTTGTAAATTAAAATGTGAATGACACAGTTAACCTCCACACATAGTAGCAGGAATCACATATAGATAACATGTACAGTACTTCATAATCATTTTTTTGGTATAAGGAATTGCATTTATAAAACAACTAATAATTCTACGTAGGTCGCCAGAACCAACTTCACTGTGTAATGACAGATCATCAGATGACCCCGCTTATAAATTAAAATGTGAATGAGTTAACCTCCACACTTAGTAGCAGGAATCAAGTACATTTGTAGATAAGATTGTTTTGTGATTATCAGCATAAGTTTTATACCATTATAATCATGATAATGTTGCAATTGGGGCAAAAAAGTTAGAAAGACAATCATGACAATACATTGAGAAATTTTTCCGTTTATAAATTTAAAGGGCCAAACTAAAGAACGGTAAGAGTGGCACCACCCAATTTTGAACTTGAAGTTGATTAGTGTTTTGTGTATAAGTTTTATAATATTTGGTGGAGTCAAACTAAAGAGAAATGAAACCAGTTTTTTGGGACCTACATGGCGTGACAGACAGATGGACAAGGAGAGCACTCTGTTAACTAATTTACAAGCAATTATACATTGTCCAAGGTTCAATGATTGTAGTATTTATTTCATTTTATCATTCACAGTGTTAGTCCTTGGTCATTTAATACGAGAATGTTCATTTTCATTGTCCAAGTTGTCAGTTGTCAATTTTGTTCAACTGAGTAATCTTAAATCATTGTAAATTAGGCCACAATTAAAAATATTTTGGTTTGCCCAAACCCTACCGAAAGGTTGAGACAGTGGGTAGGTAGGTAGGCATTTTCTTTTTTTTTTTCAAAAAAAGAAATTGAAGTATTGGGTGTTTATTAGTCTTCATGCCTATCTGATTAAAAAAAAACTTCTTCAAATCAGGACAATAAGAGAATTTGAGTAGGCAGTTTTTTTCTGGGTAGGTAGGGTTTGGGCAAACAAACCTATTCTTTTTTATGGCCTTAAAGGGATATCCTTTAGCTGTTGTTAAGTGGGGTTCAATTCGCTCTGAAAACACATGTTCACCCCATACTTCACCACTTGGGTTCCTGCACTGTATCACACCTTATTTTTATTTTCAATGCTGGTTGAACTATTCATTATTGTTAAGATAAATGTATCCTACTTTTCATCATGTTTATTTTGTCATGAATAAAATTTTGTGAATTTTCTAAATGACAAATTGTTTTTGCGATTGAATGATTTAAATGTTAACTATATACATATATACAATGTAATTTACTGTTAATTGGGGTTACACAGCTTATTTAATAATCTTGTTATCTAAGCTTCCCCTTTAATTTATAAATCTTAGACATGTTAGACATGATAAATGAGTAAACTTGGATTTTGTTCATCATGACAATATATATTATTCATTTCTTTAAACATGTTAAAATAATTCACAAAACACTAAACATGCTTAAGGAGCCAAGTTTACATTTTCAGAATGTCACTTCATTTTAAATCATTAAAAGAAAATCTAATCATTTCTAGTAATCTTAATTATATGACAATATTTGTGACTCATCCATGTGTCATCATGCTCATTTCACAAAAAATCTAAGGAGAATTTTTTTTGAAATACTGAACGTTTCTTTTACACTCAATTTTAGTCCAAAGATTATTGTGCGATGAGCCCTATACCTATTTTAGTTTTTGAGAATGGTTATGGCAGATTTTACAATAAGAAGGAACTGGAAGTATTCTTTTTTTTGTATCCATCAAAAAAGGAATTGCTGAAACTGTGAAACAGACTGTGTAATGAAGTAATGCATTATGTTATTGAATAAAATGTGTCTTTCTGAGTAAATAAAAATAAAAATTAGGCCAACTAAAATTAATTAGTAGATTTTCATCCAAATTTTTTTTAAATAATGGGCGGGTGGGAGGATTTTATTTTTTAAATTTTATTTCATATGAAACCCTTTTGTGACGAGTTATTTATATATGCAAGTGTAATGATAAGCTTATATCATGTATACACAAGTATGAGGAATCTTACATAATTTTTCAAATCCATAAATAAATTATACTATCTAATTGGGCTTTAAAAACTAAACAACGAAAACGTGTGAGAAATGCTCTCTTCAGTTGGACTACCTTCACAAAATGTATTTGGGTTTCTAAACGATGGTTTGTATTCCCTTAAAATGAAGCAAATGCAATGGTATGCAATACATTTATTATCTATTATGAGTACATAATAAAATGAAAACTCGAATAGTGTTGAAATAATAGGGTTGGTACTTATGCAAGCTAAAATTATAATTATCATGTAAAACATGAACTTAATAAAAAAAAAGTATTGTTTAATGACTCTTTTGTGTGTATTCAAACATTTGCTGTTTGTCAACATAAAAATAAAATGCGTATGTTTGTCGACTTTTTAAATTCAAAATACGGTCATAAATCTAACAAGTTCGTGCTTGTGTTTCAATATCTTTAATCCAGTCATGTTTTCTGTATCAATGGTTTCCACGATTCTTGTGCTTTGGGTATCATTCACAGTTTAAATTTCCTGACACAAAGCCATTGCATAAATAAAAAAATCCACAGTTTTCTATTAAATCACAGAAATTTGTGACATACCCCGATTTGCGGTCTTGGAAACAGAGTGTTTCTCGTAACACGAATATTTTTACGTCATTCTCGTAATCAATATTTACTTTCAGAAGATGATGTTGTCATCATGAGAGCAGCAGAATATGTCGACTTAATCATTTTGGTTAGCTTTACTCGAGGTACAAAACCGAAATTTGAAACAGGAAGCTTCGAATGAAACGAAATTTAAACAGTTACCAGTGACGGAAATGAACAAAATCCGGAAATTGTAAATTTTATAAAATAAAAAAATTAGGGGCGGGCGGGGATGAAAATCTATCAATTAATTCTAATTGGCCTTACTCTGTGTTTGTGTTTTTTGTTAGAATTAGAGGGTTTTCAATTTCAAAATATTGGACATGGAATAGTGGAATAGACATCATGACTTACTTGACTGACATCTAGCTTATTTGGAGTGGAATTTTAAAGTATTATTCATAAGTGGAGCCTAATGGCTAATAACATCGACTTATATTTTAATAAAAAGTCTTCTTTTGTGTTTTAATCATAACTTTAAAGCAGATTTTTATTGGGAAAGGCTAAAAAAGGCAATTTAATAATATTATTGCGAACGTCACGTCTTTTCCATCCATTGTGGTATGTCACGATCGCAATTATTTTGTTGGTTCTCAGACAGCCCATTGTAGTTGTTTTTATCCCGGGTTTTATTATAGTTGAAAATAGCAATCATATTAAATTTGGATGACGTTAGGGGGTCAAAGGACTTAAGGAATCAATATCATTGGCTGTTTTATTTTTTTGCAAACGTTACTGCTCGACGTTTCCATCCAAATCAGTGTCACGTGAGCAATATATATTTAGATCTGTAACTCTCCTGTATAGTAGTTACAATATCGCTTTTTGCAGATTTTGATTCGGAGTCAGTTCCTTCACATGATGGGGAAGCAAAGAACATGAAGAAGGTAAGTTGTATGTAATATCGTTACAAGAGGACCTTAAATGTATTCCGTCCATCAAAAAGACGTTCGCAATTAAACGTTGAATCAAGTAATGTCATGATAGTAGATGTTGCTAATGTTACTAATATTACGAATTGGTTTCTTGTGTATTCATTTGATATAAAGTACACCTGCAAATGACATTCTGTATATTTAGGAATTTTAAACCAGATTGTACAACTTTATTACTCGAGGCATATATTAAACATCACTGTGTGCATACATTTTAACTTTTAAAGATGTTGTTGCTAATGTGACATGTCCAAATGTCGCTAACGTTACTCATTTTTGTTTTCTTGTGTATTCATTTGATATAAAGTACACCTTCATTTTTGTATCCATCACGTTAGCAACATGAAAGTAGGAGACAGAACACAATGCTGTAAAATCTGCCTTAAATGTTACATGTACAGTCAGGGGTACTACTTGTACAAGTGTATTTGAAGAAGTAAAAAAAAATATACATATATAAGTAAATAAATAATGTTTAAATAATCTCCCCTTTATTTTCTCAAAATTTACTTGTATAAGTAAATTTTTCTTACAATCCAACAAAAATCCTCAAGTTTTGAGATGTAAAATCATGCCATTAATGATTTTTCCCAGGTTTGCTCAAATTTTTTAATTAAAGTTCAATGTTTCATCTCATTAGTTCAACAAAGAAACCGATTGCGCAAAGATCTTAAGTATTTGCGCAAGGCCTTCAAAAATTGCTCCTTGGGGGCTTGTAAATGAGCAGTGTTCTGAAGATAACAGACAAATGGGATTTTCATTGTCCATGAAATTGCACTGAAATGATTAGTAAAGACATCTGCAAAGAGCAGATAATTTAAAATTCTATTAGAGCAAAGAAATCCAAAGATTTCAATAAAAGAAGATAGGATACAAGTAAAAAAATCTGAATGTCTAAGGGACATAACTCAGCCAATATTTTTTTTTACCTATACAAGTAAATAAAATTCACTTGTATAAGTATCATACAAATTTACCTATATGTGTATATTTATTTTTACTTCTTCAAGTAAATAAAATACACTTGTACAAGTAGTACCCCTGACTGATGTATGCAAAATTCATATGAAAATTAATGTTGAAAAAAACCTTTAACCCTCTTGATGCCAGATGGACACATGTGTGTACAAACTCCACACTGACTCACACAGTGCGGGAGGGACATATGTCAGTTTTAATTTATAAGCTTTTTTGCTGTATCTTTTTCAAATAAAAAATCAATAACAATGTTATGTTTTTTTTCAATGTGTCCAGAATGTTACAGTCATCATACATCGAATGATGACATTGTTGGACATCTAACGTTAACTTTCAGACATAGAGTTGTCACATTTTCTGGCACATAAAATGCAACCTTGAAAAACAACTGGCAGCAATAGGGTTAAAATCCCCTTTTGGTTGTAGCCTCAGTGATGAAAAACTCATTCTGCATTAATACTGGTTTCTTATCTTTTGATTGATTTCCTTTATATCATTGTATTTGTTTACATGTATGATTTGTCTGTTTAATTAACATTCAACATTTTCCTTTTTTATGATAGCAGGTACACGAGTAGTTAGATTTAAAAAATGGTGCACTAAGGGAGTGAATATTGTTTTGGACGAACAGAGCTGGATATTTTCAAGTAAAGGTGTCAGGTTTTAAAAACTAATTATAGGGTGTGACATATGTTCAATACCTTCAGGTAAGATTTCCCTGTCACTAATGTGTGGTACCGCTGACAAAGAAGGTGTACTCAGGTTATTGTGTGTTAACGTCACACGTACATCATCTTGTCTGTGATTAGCAGACTGAGGTGTGGTTGAAGTCCTGTATGCATCCTCAGGTCGTCTAGGCTTGGACCCTCCAAATGAACAGCACGATTGCTTATTCCCCATCTATACTGTTATTTACTATACTTTAAAAGTTACTTCATGGCGACCATGTATCATGGTTAACAATATATTGTCAGTTCTTTGGTATCAGCTGATTTTTCTAAACCAGCGCACCCAAAAAGATGCTCGTGCCGGGTTGGTATTCTGTGTGAATCATCAATATGAATTAAAAAGCAGTTTACTTTGTGGGAAAATAATGTTGACCTATTGAATTTGTGTGGTTATAGGTACAGTGTTTATGCTATTTGAACCCAATTTAGCTCAGATAAATTATTAGTATCCTTCATTTGTTCAACATCACAACGACGGAAATGTCGGAAGTGGTCCAGACAACTGTAATGCAGTTAATTTATAATGCGTTTTGATTGGACAAAATTAACGAAAGTATTTTAGCGGGAAAAATTCGAATTGAGTTTTAGTTTAAACAAAATTCTTTCGCTTTTCAGTAATTATCCTTATTGCTTCATACTATTTATAAAATTTTCCATCAAAAAGAATTTGAACTAATTTCTTCATCCAAATATTCATGAAACAAATTTTTTTCAACGACTTCAGTTTTAATAATCTAGCAATTTTGTTTACTGATACTGAACTACCAGATAAAATTGTGCATGCAGGTTCTGTAGGCTCTGTAGAGGCATTTAAGACCGACCTTCAACTAACAAGAACACCGCCCATAACAACGGCTCACTTCCCCACCGTGTATAAAAGCCTTAACATGATTATACATGTACCAATCAAAGTACAAATACATATATATATATATATATACAGATACGGCATTATAATAATGTAGACAGATTTGCTCTTTTTTTAAACCTTTTACCCAAATTTTCTCTATTCTTAAATCTTTTGGACAAATTTTCTCTATTCTTAAAATCTTTAAGACAGATTTTTTTCTATTCGTAAATATTTTAGACAGATTTTCTCTATTCTTTTAAAAAAAGAAGATGTGGTATGACTGCCAATGAGACAACTATCCACAAAAGATTTTCTCTACTCTAAAACCTTTTAGGCAGATTTTCTCTATTCTTAATTTATTTGAGACAGATTTTTTCTATTCTGAAATATTTTAGAAAGATTTTCTCTATTCTTATACCTTTTATACAGATTTTCTCTATTCTTATATCTTTTAGACTGATTTTCTATATTCTTAAATATTGTAGACAGATTTTCTATATTCTTATACCTTTTACACAGATTTTCTCTATTCTTATATCTTTTTGACAGATTTTCTCTATTCTTAAATAATTTAATTTTGGATGTAACACGTTTTTTGATTGGCTGAAGTTATTTTGTTATCAGCCCATAGACATAATTAAGTCATGTAACCGTGACGTCAACAACGTTTTTTCATGGTTTTCTACGGTTTAAAATGGAATTTAGAATTAAATTATAAGAAATGACTGTAATTTTTTTTTCTGTCTATTCGAAATAACATAAAAAATGTGGTGCACACTGTTAAATAACTCGCTAAGCGCGTTATTCAGTGTGCACCAAATTTTTTATGTTATTTCTTCATAGACAGAAAAAAAACTTTTATCCAAATTTTATTTATTCATAAATCTTTTAGACAGATTTTCTCTATTCTTAAATCTTGTAGACAGATTTTCTCTACTCTTAAACCTTTTAGGCAGATTTTCTCTACTCTTAAATCTTTTAGACAGATTTTCTCTATTCTTAAATCTTTTAGACAGATTTTCTCTACTCTTAAATCTTTTAGACAGATTTTCTCTATTCTTAAAATCTTTTAGATCATTGTTTTGTGTTATTATAAAATGTGCTGTTACAAAATGATAGAAATTATTATAAATTAAGGAATGTATCTCCCTCATGCAAAGCACTGATTCCTTTCACGGATTTGGCTATATTTTGTGGACCTTTTGGATTATAGCTCTTCATCTTTTATATAAGCTTTATATTTCAAATATTTTGGCCACGAGCATCACTGAAGAGACATGTATTGTCGAAATGCGCATCTGGTGCAGGAAAATTGGTACCGTTATGTTATTGTTATGTAATAGATTTTCTCTATTCTGAAATCTTTAAGACAGATTTTCTCTATTTTTAAATCTTTCCGGAGACAGTTTTTCTCTATTCTTATTTTTTAAAATTCAATTCTTATAATTGAGCACTCCATTATGCTCTATTCTATATTTTGGGACTATTTTCTCTCTATTCTTTACAGTGTTTGCCCTTTGTACAGCACTTTACTTATGTAAACCCAATAGTCAGACCCTCATATTCGACCCACTATATAGATATGTTAACTTTAGTCAGCTTGGTTGCGTACAATATCGTAGCGGCTACATAGGGCTACGCAGATTTTTGACTATTGAACGTGTAGCTTGCCTAGCTGCTACATAAAGGAGTAGGTCCGGTAAGGACCGATTTTGGCCTCAAATTTCATGTTCATCTGACGAAAGATTTTGACCTCTTTTTAAACACTTAAGTGTCTATTTCATTTGATTCAGTTAATTTTTGTGAAAGATTTTAACTGATTTAGTCATTAAAAACGATTCGATTCATGCTCAAAATGAAAAATCTACCAAATTTGTTAAAGAATGTCACTTTTCAGATGGTTTTTGTCAAAAATGAAAGTGGCCGCATCCGTGTTCATCCTAAACCTTTATATATGTTATGTATTATCATAAAATACAATTCTCTTTCCAATATTAAGGATGAACACGAATGCGGCCACTTTCGTTTTAAGCGAAAACCGTCTAAAATTTTACTAAAATGATAGAATTGTGAAGATTTCAGTAATTTAGCATGACTTAGTGGTGCTAGTACTCGATATATGTGCATTGTATTGTCAAAAACAGCCCATATGTATGTAGCAGAAGCATTCTACTGTCCAACAAATAATTAAAAGTTTACATTTTAACAATTTGGTAAAACTGCTATATTTTGGGGCCAAAAAGGGGTCTTACCGGGCCTTCTCCTTTTGATAGCAGCTAGGCTAGCTACTAGTTCAATAGTCATAAATCTACGGAGCACTACGTAGAATTATTTAGCTGCTAGGATGTTAAACGCAACCCTGGATTTGGCATACCTACGGGACTTTCGGTCCTCGATGCTTTGTACAACTTCGTCCTTAATTTGGCATTTTAATCTGTTTAATTTGAACACCACTGATGAATCTTATGTAAACGCAACTCGCGTCTTAAGTACAAAATTACAAGCCTATTTGGTATTTTAATTTATTAAAAAAAAAAGTATAACAATTTCTCACAATCTTAATTAAACTACGTGTACCTGCGTGTGTAACTGTATGGGTTACGTTCAATATCGTAGCAGCTACATATATAGGGCACCTAGATTTTTTTCTACTGAACGTGATCACTATTCTATGCTAGCTACACGTTCGGTAGTCAAATATCCATGTAGTTCCAGGCCTATTTAGATCTATGCAGCTGCTACGATATTGAACGTAACCTCAGATAGACATTCGATTTCCATTACATAATTTATTAACAACAGGGTTGACTTCAATATCTTTGTAACAACTAGTCTATAGCTACACGTTCAATAATCAAAATCTACGTAGCACTGCGTAGCTGCTACGATATTGAACGGAGCCATGTTTATAAATTAGTAGATTGCTATCAAGATGACAACGTTTTTCAATATAATGGGAATATATGCCTCAAGGTGGATTTTTTTTCTGGAAAGCGACCGGTGATTTCATCAGACACTGTAATCAGCAAAATCAATTAATAATTATACAAATGTATATAATTCTCAAACTGATCAATATAAAACCCAAGGGAATTTTTAACTCAATTTAATCAATTAGGCTTATCTTCTTTGGTCCCTACACTAGGTGACGTCATAGGTATGCTCCCGGCGTCAAACATAAACACCGGGCGTTTTCTGGCTTCTGTGCCGCTTCAGAATGTAATAAAATTTGACAAAGAGAATATTTTTAGGTGCAACATGTGAGTATTTTGGCTTATTATTGTAGAAATTATATGTCAATATATTCAGTAATTCAAAATGTCGGCTTCCTTAGTTACAGACAAGGAGATAGAGAATTTTACGCTAACTGTCATCCAATCAGAACCATTGTTACAAAATAAATGCATTATAATTTAATCAATTAGGCTTCCTCTCTGTATTCTGAAACCATTTTCTCTATTCTTTATACCTGACAAAAAAAAAAAGCACACAACAATGGCCAAAGGTTCCAGACTTAAGACAGGCGCAAAAAATACGGGTAAGATATCTTAGAAAATATATGAGACATCTTATAAAATATATGAGACATCTTATAAAATATATGAGACATCTTATAAAATACATATTAAGATATCTTGATATATAAAAAAAATATTGATCAGCTGACATTTACCCGAAGGAACTTAGTCACATAATACTTTTAATTAAACAATTTTTAATATCAACAACAATTATAACTGTCCTTTCCTAGACAGGGACGGATCCAGCCATTTTAAAAAGGGGGGGGGGGTCCCAACCCAGGACAAAAAAAGGGGGGTTCCAACTATATGTCCCCATTCAAATTCATTGATTGGACAACAAAAAGAGGGTTTCCCGTGGATCCGCCAATGGTAGATTTAGATATTTCATTATTACAATAGAAGCTCTTCACCCAAAATTACGACTAAAGGGATGAGTCTTATGTAGACGAAACGCGCCACTGGCGTACTAAATTATAATCCTGGTACTTTTGATAACTATTTACACCACTGGGTCGATGCTACTGCTGGTGGTGGACGTTTCGTCCCCGAGGGTATCACCAGCCCAGTAGTCAACACTTCGGTGTTGACATGAATATCAATAATGTGGTCATTTTTATAAATTTCCTGTTTACAAAACTTTGAATTATTCGTAAAACTAAGGATTTTCTTATCCCAGGCATAGATTGCCTTAGCCGTATTTGGCACAACTTTTTGGAATTTTGGATCCTCAATGCTCTTCAACTTTGTACTTGTTTGGCTTTATAAATATTTTGATATGAGCGTCACTGATGAGTCTTATGTAGACGAAACGCGCGTCTGGCGTACTAAATTATAATCCTGGTACTTTTGATAACTATTTACTTTCCCTATTATTTATTTTCCCTTTTTAGACGTTGGTGGTCCTTTGGCACCGTGCAAAGGTATTTATTTACTCCTTCGCTTGGTCGCATCTGAAGTGACGTTTTAGATTTTAGTGAGTAATCTATGTATAAATTTTATTATAGTTAATGTATAATACTTAACTATGTATTAATCTATGTATAATATTTCTGAACGTTTCGTAAACAAAGTTTTTCGACAATATAAAAAACAAGATGTGGTATGATTGCCAATGAGACAACTATCCACAAAAGACCAAAATGACACAGACATTAACAACTATAGGTCTTAGGTATTCAAATGGGCACTAATTACACCCTTTCAATAATACTTGTTTTGGTACTGTTATGAGTAACAGTTTATGACCAAACTCAGTAAAGTCCCGTCTAAATTGCACTTAACTGATAAATTCAACAACACTTACCGTTATCTTGATGATTTTTTTTCGTTAGATAATCAATAATTTTCTAAATATACTGTCGAAAAACCAAGTTAATCAAATTTAAACAGTAATAACTGCCCTTTCCTAGATTTAGGTATGTTGGTTGTACTTGCAGAAACAGGATAGCACATCATGATTTTTACGGAAATTTTGTAAACCGTGCCCGGAAATTTAAAAACGATCCTGGTAAACTAATCGACCCTTTAAGTAAACTTATCTAAAAGATTACCAATTCAACACTGTAATTAGATCATTGAATATTGTTTTTATTGGTATTAATATTGATTTCATTATCAGAAAAATAAAAGCAAACTAAATATTATTGTTATATACATGTACCAATTCATGGATCTACAATCTGTCGATACCTGTATCTTGGCATTGTACAGGGTCATGTTTTTCTCTGACTGTTTATGGCGTCTTTACACTAAATTAATTGGATGTTGGATGTGTACTGATTGATAATTTAGTCTTAGCTGCATGATTGTTTTATTAGTTGTTATTGGCTTTGAACTTGCTGTTAGAAGAAACTGCAAACTTTTTACTTGTACACTCAGATCTGGATTTTGTGTCTTTTTTGTTGAAAGGGGTGTCTATAAATATACCGTTCAACTTCCAGTCTGTGTTTTTGTTATATTTTTCTTGTTCGTACCGATCTGATGAGTTAAGCCCTTTTTACCTGATTTTTACGTTTGTTTTAATGTTTAGATACGATCCGGGTATCAATCCTTAAAATAAACTTATTCTAAAATTTTACCCATTCAACACTGTAACTGAATCTTTGGAATTGTTTTATTGGTAAAACTATTGACTTTGTTATAACATGGAAGTAATATTTAAATATTATTACTTCCATGGTTATAAGTAAATTGAAACCATATTAGATAGAACACACATATACTTTCACGGTACTACAATCTGTCGATACCTATAGTTTGGCATTGCACATTTAGGTCATGTTTTTCTCTGGCTGTTTTTACACTATATCCATTGGATGTTGGATGTGTACTGATTGATGATTTAGTCTTAGATGCACGATTGTTTTTATTAGTTGTTAGTGACTTTGAACTAGCTGTCGATCAGTAACTGCGAGTACTCTCAGATGAGTTTTTTTTTTTGGTTTTTGGAATATACAAGTACCCGGACACGTCCACTCTGTGTTTTTGTTATTTATATTTCTATAATCATCCATCTGATGAGTTAAGCTTTTTTTCAACTGATTTTTATAGTTCGTTGTTATTTTGTACTGTTACACCACTATCCTAGGTTATAAGCGGATGGTTGGGATCCCGCTAACATTTTTAACTCCGCCACAATCTGTATATATGTGCTTGTCCCAAATAAAGGCAACAGTTTTATACCGCTGTTCGAAATTCATAAATCGATTGAGAAAAACAAATCCGGGTTACAAACTAAAACTGAGGGAAACGCATCAAATATAACATTGGCCATTTTCCTGACTTGGTACAGGACATTTTAAGAAAAAAAATGGCGGGTTGAACCTGGTTTTGTGGCATGCCAAATCTCAGGCTTTTATGGAAATGTTAAATATATAATTAAAATGACAACATTACAACGGGACTAGAATACAAATAAATTGTAGAACATATATGACAGAGAAAAACTCGAATAATAGCTAACAAAAAGTACCCGGTTTAAAATTTAATACTCCAGACGTGCGTTTCGTCCACACAAGACTAACCAGTTATGCTCAGATGGAAAAAGTTAAAAAGCCAAAAACAAGTACAAAGTTGAAGAGCACTGAAGACCAAAAGTTCTCAAAAGTTGTGCCAAATACGGCTATGATTTTCTGCCTGGGATAAGTACATCCTTATTATTTAGAATAATTCATACCCCTGCAAATAGTAAATTTTATAAAATGACTTAATAATAGATATAAATGATTAAACCGAGGTTGTGACTAACTACAGAAAAAACGGATAAATAACATAAAACAACATAAACCAGCATTTGAAAATACAAAGCACAGTTAGTCAAAGCCATCAACGCACAAAGTGACGTCACATTTGAATTTCTTAAAAGATTTCCCAAATATAAGATAGAAATAGGATAGAATTCAAGATTAGATTTGTAAGACTAATACATAACATTTATTAATAACATGCAAGTTACAATACTAATTAATATCAAATTGTGGTAATTAATTATATTATCTAGCTATGTCGGCCGTGTTTCTTCTGAATCAAACTGTAAACCAAATATATCGTATAAATTTCGTTGATCCAAAATAAAATATGATACATGAACTGTAAGATTAATATTATCTGTACCATAACACACGAATACAACAGAAAAAAAAACAAGATTTACAAGTACAAACGTTAAGACATTTGACAAAATCATATGTCAGGAGCTTGTAAATCGGTGGTTGTCGTTTGTTGATGTGTTACATATTTGTTTTTCGTTCATTTTTTGTACCTTAATTAACCCTTTAGTTTTCTCGTTTGAATTCTTTTTCATTTGTCTTTTAGGGACCTTTTATAGCTTGCTATGCGGTATAGGCTTTGCTCATTGTTCAAGGCCGTATATTGACATATATATATAGTTGTACATTTCTGTGCCATTTGGTGTCTTGTGCAGAGTTTTCTCATTGGCAAATCATACCAAATCTTTTTTTTTATAATAACTAGTGAATTAAGTCAAGGATTCGTTACCACAAATTACTTAAAGCATTTTCTAAATTATTTCATAGATATAAAGATTTAGTTTGCGAGTTTGGCTGACATGTAGAAAACTTATTTGTAACGAAATAGCACATCCAAAATTTAACAGTGATGTTGTAAACTGGGCCCACAAACTGAGATACGATCTTTTATGAAGCCTTTAGTTTGTAACCCGGATTTGATTTTTTCTATCGATTTATGAACTGTATACTACTGTTGCCTTTATTTATAAACTTATTTTAAATTTCTAAATTTAACATATTCAACACTGTAATTGAATCTTTTAAATTGTTTTATTGGTACAGTTATTGACTTTATTATCAGTATATTAAACCCATACTAAATAAAACACACATATACTTTAACCGTACTACAATCTGTCTATACCTATAGTCTGACATTGCATAAGGTCACATTTTCTCTGACGTCTTAACACTGAATTCATTGGAAATTGGAAGTATACTGATTGATATTTTAGACTTAGATACATGTTTTTTTTTCATTAATTGTTATTGGCTTTGAGCTAGAAAAAAGTAAAATCACAAAAATACTGAACTCCGAGGAAAATTCAAAAAGGAAAGTTCCAAATCAAATGGCAAACTCAAAAGCTCAAACGCATAAAACGAAACTAGCTGTCAGTAACTTCGTGTACTCTAAGATCTGTTCGTAGTGTCCTTTTGTTTATGTATGTATAAGTACCCGTCCACGTCCAATCTGTGTTTTTGTATCCATCTGATGAGTTAGGTTTTTTCAACTGATTTTTATAGTTTGTTCGTATGTTGTACTGTTACACCCCTGTCCCAGGTTAGGGTAGGGTTGAGCGCTCATAAACATGTTCAGGAAATATATGAAACATTTCAATTCAGAAAAATAACGGCCTAATTTATAATAATACAATTTACGAAAAACAAATATGACAGAAATGAACCAGGCTCCTGACTAGGAACAGGAAAATAAAGAGTGTGGCGGGGATATAGACATATCAAAAAGAAGATGTAGTTTGATTGCGAATGAGACAACTCTCCACCCACAAGAGACCAAATGACACAGAAATTAACAACTATAGGTCACCGCAAAGTCAGCTATAAAACGCCTGTTTGTGAGCGTTCAACCCTCCTCAAACCTTGGACAGGTATTTTACAGTACAACATAAAAAAAACTTAAAAATCAGGTAAAAAGGGCTTAACTCATCAGATCAGTAAAAAAGAAGAAAAAATAAAACAACAACACAGACCGGAAGTTGAACGGTATTTAGACACCCCTTTCAACAAAAATGACACAAAGTACAGATCTGAGCAAACTTGCAATTTCTAAAAGCAAGTTCAAAGCCATAACAACTAATAAAAAATCATGTATCTTAGACTAAAATATCAATCAGTACACATCCAATATACTATGGATTTAGTGTAAAGACGAAGGACAGAGAAAACATGACCTTGTGCAATGCCACAATATAGGTAACGAAAAAAGTAAAATCACAAAAATACTGAACTCAGAGGAAAATCAAATCGGAAAGTCCATAATCACATGGCAAAATCAAATGACAAAACACATAAAAAACGTATGGACAAGAACTGTCATATTCCTGACTTGGTACAGGCATTTTCAAATGTAGAAAATGTTGGATTAAACCTGGTTTTATAGTGCTAAACCTCTCACTTTGTTGCGGTCTCATCAAATTCCGTTATATTTACAATGATGCGTGAACTAAACAGACATAATAAATAAAATAGTCAAAATATGGGTACAGCAGTCATCATCGTGTAACAATTTTAAAAGAAACAAATTTTAGAGAACACAAAAACATCTAGCTACAAACACATATACAAATGTAGTATAATTATACATGTGTACAACACATATACAAATGCAGTGACGTTACGCACGGTATTGCGTCGCAAGACGTAACATGTATAATTGACAAATGTGACGCCCGGCGCCATATACTAACTTTGACATTTTGTTAGCAAGTGCGGAGAACCTACTCAATCGACTTTTATCAAATAAATACAATAAGCTGAAGAAATGTTTCAAAATTTATCATGTATAAGGCAATTAAGTAAGGATCGTTTTTATTTTCTGATCTGTAATGAGATGAAAACAAATGCAAATTTTTCCAATTTTATTTTGGATAGGATACATAGCAACCTTTAAAAAAAATTGCTCCCGGAGTGACACATGAAAACAAAAATATAGCTGAACATTTTTTTGACAAATTGAACATAAACACTTATGGTATTTATTTCATAAAAATCGGTCATATAATAATTCAGCAATATTTCTTTTTATACGGATTTTAGTTGAAATGTTTTTTTTTTTTATTGAACTCACTTTTGTCCAATATTTGTATGTGTCTGTGCGAGTTTTCAGACTATTTCTCTATCTTTTTAGCACTGATGGTTTTATTTAACAAATACGTATTTATTTAATTCTTTAAAAACTATAAGACCATTGTACCTCGGATTCTAATCGGTTTCTAATCTATAAAGGTGTTTTAGATTTGCGTGAAAACTTTTGTCCATAAGAAATAATCCCTCGCCGCATCCCCCCTTTTCCCCTATGTCTATAAAAGGTTTATTTCTTATGTTTGTGCGTTTTTTCAATCTGAGTGTTATTTTGATTCAGCAGACCATTTTGGAATGAACATTTCCCGGTATCATTTTAACTGCCTAAACAGTTCGTAAATAGTGTGTATTTGTATAAAAAGACTCCACTGTGCAGAAACGTCAAAATGACGCCCTTGGACATAATGGCTAGACATAGGAATGCTTTCCGAAAAAAAATTGTAAGGTCATCATGTTTGTGAAAACACCCGACTCATTTAGCCATTTGTATGAACTTATAGTTTGTATCTTATACATATGTTAGTTTTGTATTATAAATGCACATTTAGTATTTGTACAACAAGTTTTACCTAAGGAATGGACAAAAGTTACGTTTGGACATAGTGGCTAGACTTTCGATTTTTTTAAATTCTGCTTCAAGAAAAAGTTTTTTTTTTACATTTGAAACTTTGGAAATGTTTATCTTTTTCAGAACTTTCTATTAAGTATAGTTTTAATATGATTCTATTACTTTGTAGGGATAATAGTAAAACTGAAATGTTGATAAACTTTCCTCATAACATATTAAGACCGCTGAATATTTCGTTGAAGGCTTGCTTACACATTTCAGCCAATACCAAAAAACGGGTATGATGTTATAATATAAGTCTAGTAGGAAGCTGATATTCTAAATTTCGCAGATTTTATGTGCAAAATTACAACGGAACATAGAAAATCCATTTTATTTAATTTGAAATGTTACGCCGGACATGCAATTTTTAACGCAACTGTAAGATTTATTCGTTCAATAAAATAAACGTATGGTGCAAAAATTTATAGAATTAACTTGAAATATGAATAACATGTCCGGGCCTTTCTGTAGATATATGGATGTTGGTGATTTTATTTTGCAAATGATTGCTGCTCTTAAATCATATAATAACGTAATTTTAATCTGAACGTAACGTCAGTATAATTATACATGTGAACAACATATATACAAATGTAGTATAACGAGTGATACCATGTTCAGATTCGCCATTAAACAGAGCAAGGTGAAAACCAATATATAATTCCACAGTGTCAGCTTTCCCTTAATTTTTGTTTTGCTTGTTCATGAACAATGGCAAAAATCTCATTCACAATCAGCTACGACGAAAAGTTATCAAAGGTACCAGGATTATAATTTAGTACGCCAAACGCGCGTTTCGTCTACATAAGACTCATCAGTGACGCTCATATCAAAATATTGATAAAGCCAAACAGGTAAAAAGTTGAAGAGCATTGGGGATCCAAAATTCCAAAAAGTTGTGTCAAATACGGCTATGGTAATCAATGCCTGGGATAAGAAAATCCTTAGTGTTTCGAAAACAGGAAATTAAGAACATTAATACAATAACCATGATAACGTTATTATGTGTTATATATATAAGACTGAAAAATGAACCCAATTGTGTTTTAGTTAGTTTTTTATGCTGACAAATTTGTGCCCGTCTCTCAGCGGGATTCAAACTAACACCTTTGATACACTACATCGCCACTGAATCGCTTAGCCTCATTTCCAGCGCTTTAGACCACTCGACCACATATGCTATGTTTTAATATCTATCCCCCATTGCATGTGATATGTTCGAAGACCTTATATTATGCATATATTGCTTCTTGGTGAAAGGACAGCAACACTGCAAATGTCGTGTTAAGTTAGAGCGGAGTTGTTTGCTTATTGATAGGTACACAAAATAGTTTGCTGCAAAACCTACAACCAGCGATAGATCACTGAAATCGTAAAATGCATTGTTACATAGAAAATCCGACTTAGTTAAAGTGACTTGAACCATACACATAATTGATAATAATTCTGATATGATGAAAATAATTACAATAAGGACCACCATGACAGCAGATCTTCTATGTAAATTTCGTGTACGTTCGTTTTCTGTTCGTTGAATAGTCGTGCTACGGCAAGTTAATTTTACGCTGATGTAAATTGAACATATTGTTAGCAGAACAGTTGTAGAGATATAAATTATGGACCCTAGAATGAAAATATATTCTGAATAATACTCGATGACCCAGTTTTCATAACTGATTTCACAGAACTCTCCTTTCTCCCGGAAATGAAACATCAATCCGAAAGGGAGATAATTAATTAACAGTATCATAAAAGTTAAGAGGACACTTATTGTTGATGTCTTTCTTGAAACAAATAACCTGCTCTTGATTGGGAATGCTATAACAAATGTTTTCTGTAGGACAAGCAATGTTGTTAGAGTCAGTGATATAGAATGAAATGCACCGATAAGAACAGTGTCCAACCAGAAAACGAATTTACAATATGGATATCTGGAAACAACCCTGACGGTCACATTGTACTCGTCCCCATACTCTAACTGATGGAATAAAAATCCAAAATGTTTTGGAAGGAAAAGACAAATGGCGCCAATGGTGTCTGAAAACGCTAATGCTGCAAGAATTATTGTTGATGGGGAAATGAAATCTCTTCGTAGGAAGGCTGATATAACGACAGCATTTAAAGCAATAACAATATAAGTTGCAACAGCTCCAGTATGGGTGATCCACAGATCAGGAGTAACTGAGATACTAAGTATAAAGACATCCAATGGATTAATCACGTGATGTTCTTCTGACAACGAGGAAATATTCACTTCTGACAATGACGAAATATTCACTTCTGACGAAATATTCAAATTTGCTGCTGACAATGACGAATTCTTCATAGTCATATTTGCTTCTGAAATTTATGAATTAATTGTTCAGAGTTCTGTTTCGGAGACTGATGATTTAGTCGTAGTTATAGTTGATTCTAAATCTTACGCAATGTTTGTAATTTACAGGCTAATATGTTTCACAAAAAAAGTCAAATTTAACCTCCACTGCGCCTTTCACTGCGCATATTTACATCATAGCATCTATATAATTCGTTGTATTTGTAGGTGACTGTTTTACATTACAATTCAATATCGCCATTATCCACCATTACCATCAGAAAGGTTTGCGTAAAATTGTGACGTCATAATATAGACAAAGTTTAACGCCAAAAAGGAAAAGTGATTGATGTCAATAGTCCAAGTGTCGCAGATTCCCAAATAGCGATAAAGTCTATACCGATAAGAGTTCGTCTGTACAGTTTATAATACAATGAAACCTGACTAAACCGAATCCTCCATAAACTTATTAGTGCGTTGTGAACCTGATAAAACCGAACAAGTCCCGAGGAGGTTCGGTTCAAACAGGTTTCACTGTAATATAATTGTTTGAATGTATGTCTTCCACTGAATTATTCTGACTTCACAATTTCCTCTACATCAACGATGAAATCGAAACACTGGACCTAGTCCATTATTGGAATACACAATTGAAATATAACATTATAATGACGTTGATAATTTATGACTATACTTTTTCAAACTACCCGGCAGTTCCAGCTTCGATCCGCATACTAATATCTACACAATGATGGCAATTGTGCAGTAAAGGAAAATATTTTCGGAACGGAAACGATTACTGTACGGATCCGGAGTTTGTTACTTTTGCACAGAATGTCCAACTGCTTTGTATGGTTTGACTGATAGTACTTGTGTATATAAACTGCTATGTTTTTTACAGCTATAGTACAGGTATATATACACGCCTATCGGATATTGAACATGTTGAAGCCTTATTGATTAATATTTCAGACTGACTGTAAGGCATGTGTTTAATCTGTATAAGTGCTATGCTGATAGATTAATGATTACGTCATAAATAATACAGGAAATGTAACCAATTAAAAGAAGAGCGAAAGATACAAGAGGGACAGTCAAACTCATAGATTAAAACAAAACTGACAATGATGTGGCTAAATAATAAAAAGACAAACAGATAAACAAAAGTACACAACATAGAGAACTTTCCAGCTACCTTTATATTCCGACTATGATACTTTAAAAAATGCAAAACCTGCCTAATATATTTTGTGTTTCTTTGTTGTCGTCCTGTATATGTATATATGAAATATTTGCCACTGTTTTTTTTAAACAATCTAAACTATATGAAATCAAAGAACTGAAGTACTTAACATCGGATGACCGCAAGTTCTTGTGCATGGATGATAGAGTAATGACAGGGAATTCAATCTCACCGCTATTATATTATGGTGATAAAAATCTGTATACTCTGGTTTATTGTTATTTATTGTTTATTCACGGTTATATATTATATTAATATTTGTATATTACAGTTACATGTATATATAATTGTCATGCATTTGTATATCATTTTATTCTACTATATTAAAAATAGTGCAGTACAAGTGCATGATGGACACTCTTCTGTAATAAATCGATTTTTCTAATAGAATTGATTTGATTAGGCATTCGTATTTTCCCGCAATTTATTTTTTAATCTTTCATATAGAGTTAACCTTTCTTGAGATTGCAAACGTTCATGAAATATTCTTCCGCATGCGTTTGCATAGATATAAATGATTTTTTACTTTTATGTATATAAAAATAATAACAAAACATTTAATATTATCAATTTGTCTTCTTTAAAAAGTATTTGGTGAGTATTCATTGAAGAAATGAATGTATAACAAGCGATAAGGAATGTTAGTTTGCACTTGATGATGTCTACGTATTCATCATCTTTATAGATCGGTTAAAAACCCAAAAGGAAAGTTATGTAATGGAAATCTAGGCGATAACAATACACCGGAATGCCTTCACGGTCATCTGCTGTAAAAACAGCCAAATCCTACAATGTTGTCGAAAATTGTGTACAGTTTGATGATGGCCTTTAAATAATGAGTCAAAACACAGTCAAAATGTTTCATTATCATCCCGTCACCCCCTCCCCTCCCTCAACATGAAAAAATAATATAATGCAACATTTTCCTTCAAAACATAGTCTGTAAGTATAGAGACAAAATTCATAATACAGCTGTCTCCAAAATTTCATTTGAAAGTTAGAACTTTTTAGCGAAATGTAAAATACATTTGTCAAATAAAAGATGTCTAAGATTTGGTCCTAAAACTCATACTTATAATCTTTCAAGTCCTGTGCAAAATACGGAAGATAACAAACTTTTTAAGTTTTTTTACATTGGCGTTATATGACCTCGGGCCACATACCCTCGGGCAACATATTCGTAATTTGACTTTTTACCTGACACTGTTCCCCACTTATTTCTTATTTTTTTTAATCGACATTTTTATTTTGCTGTTTACTTTTCCCTTTGAACTCTTATTCAATAAATAATACCTCTAAATTGTGACCGTCAAAATCATTACATTGATTTTGTAACTTTCATTCTTAAGCCATCTTTATTTAAAAAAATAATAACACATTTAGGCATAGTCTTCTAACTTAGATGACTTTATTAGTGAGGTGAAGTTTGAAAATTAATTTTGTTTTGTTTTGTTTTGTTTTAATCCATTTTTTTCATTATTATTCAAATCATATCAAGTTTATTGTACAAAACAGACCTCCAGTTCCCCGTTCATTTAATAATTACCCCTAATTGTAACCACCCAAAAAAAAATTGCTTTCACTCTTTAGACATTTTTATTTAGAAAAAATATGAACTCACTAAGGCGTAGTCATCTTCAAACAAAGACGACCTTATTTGTAAGGTGAATTTAGAAATACAAATGTACAAATAAATTGCGTTAGATTCCTTAATTGTTTTGTAGTTGTATGTTTGTTATACAAACCAATTGACATCTCTGGCCAGGTTGATCTGATAAAAAGATATATACTCAGGTAGCTACAGTACGTTCACACTTATTTTATAACATTAACATTTTTGACATTTTACCACGTTTCACAATGGGTATTTAAGGTTTTTCAAAACTGTTTATGTTCAGTAGTTGTCGTTTGTTTATGTGGTTAATAAGTGTTTTTGCACTAGAACTTTTTTGGTGGCCCTTTATAGCTCACCTTAATCAGGGGCGGATCCAGCCATTTTAAAAAAGGGGGGGGTTCCAATTACATGTCCCCATTCAAATGCATTGATCGTCCAAAAAAAAGGGGGGGTTCAACCCCCGGAACCCCCCCTCTGGATCCGCGCCTGTTAATTATTATCTTTCTTTCCAATTTCTTGATTTTACTACCATCTATAATACTAAAATGACGAGGTCCAATTTGTCAGCCGTCATCACGTAAAAACGATGAATCAAAGAATTCAACTTTATATATAACTAATATAGTACAATGCTGTTGATTAAAAATTGCACCACTCCAGACCCTTTTGTTTTCCACATAATTAATATTGCCAATAATTAAGAAGTTCCGGGTCGAATCCGATACCGATACCAATAGTATATTAACCTATTACCTTATCTGTACGTTCCGCATCTGACAGGCGCACCACCAAACGCTGTATTTAGGATTTTGCTTTATAAACGGTTCGTCATCACAGGGTTGACACTACTAAATTCAATCATTGTCATATTGTTCCCGATTGTAGTATTTTAATCAGTATGACTTTCTAAGACGACAATACGAATAATAAAAATCTGGACTTAAAATAAAGCGTATAGGTACAGCATGTACAGTTTTCAATTTGTTAGCCGGAATGACGTAAAACAGCAAATCAAAGAATTCAACTTTATTTATAACTCATAAAGGGCAATGCTGTTAATTAAATAATACTCCTTTCCAGGCCCTTTTGTTTTCCAAATAAAATTAATAATACCAATAATTGATAAGTTCTAGGTCGACGGGTTCAAAAAGAAAGATGGTGAAAGCAGAGAAAACTCTTTCTAAGATGACTTTCTAAGATGACAATACGAATAATAAAAATCTGGACTTAAAATAAGGCGTATATATATGTATGCATGTACAGTTTTCAATTTGTTAGCCGGAATGACGTAAAACAGCAAATCAAAGAATTCAACTTTATTTATAACTCATATTAAAGGGCAATGCTGTTAATTAAATAATACTCCTTTCCAGGCCCTTTTGTTTTCCAAATAAAATTAATAATACCAATAATTGATAAGTTCTAGGTCGACGGGTTCAAAAAGAAAGATGGTGAAAGAAGAGAAAACTGTGCATCTTATAATCGGCATGACTTTATCAAATGACAATACCAATACTAAAATAAGGCTTACGCATAGTTATATTCTTTAATTCAGTTACAGACACGCGATATCACGGGTGTGTTCTAGTAGTATTGATAAAGACGATTTTCTTCTGTTGAGGTGTAAAAGTACCCGTCCACGTCCACTGTGTTTTGTGTTAGATATTTTTTTCTGATTGAATCTATCTGGTGATTTGAGTCTAAATTTCTGTTCCAACAGAGTTTTATAGTTTGTTCTTATGTTGTATTGGATCACCACCGTCCCTGGTAAGGGATATTTTTGGGTTTTTTTTGGTTTTTTTTTTAAATCCACACCATTCTGCATTTGCCTGGCCCAATCAGAAGTCTGTAAATCAGTTGTTGTCGTTTGTTGCTGTGTTACATATTTGGTTTTAGTTCATTATTTTGTGCATGAACTATGCCGTTAATGTTCTCGTTTTCTCGTTTTTTTTTCTCGTTTTTTTCTCGTTTGAATTGTTTTACAGCAGACTATGCGGTTTGGGCTTTGTTCATTGCTAACGGTCGTATGGTTACCTAAAGTAACAAGTTGTTAATTTCTGTGTCGTTTGGTCTCTTATGAAGAGTGTTCTCATTGGCAATATTTCACATCTCTTTTTTCTTAAATAGAAAAGAAAGAACATGGGGTATTCATTCATGACAAACAATCTGTACTTGCACAGCAAAACACACAAAAAGCAAAGGAATAACGCTTTTATTGTTGTTTTTCATTTCAAAGTTAAAGTGCGGCCTTCAACAAGGAGCAAAACCTATCACCTAACTGCACGTTTTAAGACGGACCATAGCACCAGTTTTAGCGGAATACTTTACAAACTTACTTATTGACTACAACACAAAATACTAGCAGAGAAACAACTAGAGACGTAGTTGAAATTACGTTTGTTTCTACATATCATGATTAAGGGAGCCTTCATGCGTTTTTTATGCTCTATAGTTTTTTTTACTTATGGTGAGTTTTGTATGCTCTTTAAATGGGTTGTTTAATGCTAGATTAAAGTAAGAATTGTATCAAACAACTAAAAAAATAACATAAATATAATAAATGTGCTACTCAATCTGAAAAAAAAAATCAACATATTTCTGCTGCAGCCAAATTTTTGTGTTGTTTGGATATTTCTCAGTATAATTCTCGCTCAGAAAGTGATTAAATCGGGGATCAATCATTTATCAAATAAAATATTAAACAAAATTATTAAAGTATTAATATTATCAATTTATTCAAATATTTGTTTCATACTGTAACTTATGAGTAGGGGTGTATTTCAATAAAAAAAAAGTCTCCAGTGACCACTTTTATAAATGATACAGATATTTACAGATATGATTTTATTCGCAGACGACCAAATATGTGAAGCAGCAGTAAAAACACATTTCGTACAGGATTATTGAAGACGTGTTGATAACGTTCACGTGTGGTTTGACGAGATTATATTTTTCTAGATGCATTTGATATTTTGATCGACTGTATGGATGAACAGAGAAAAATAATTTGAACTGAAAAAAACTTCTAAAAAATGCGTGTAGATTTAAGTGTTGAATAGATATAAAAAGACATATTTTTTGTTTATTTGAATAAATATAACTTTCATAAATTTTGAAAAGTTTGAAAAGTTAAAAGTGAATTTCATCATTTCATCAAAATAAAAAAAAGTAAAACTGCTTTGTTAGTATTTTTTTGTTTGTGCATAATCCGTATTTCGCGTTCTTTTCATGTTAAATTTTTATTGCATCTGTAAAAAGTAAACATCATTATTATTGTATAGATGTCTTCTGCGTTGCCACCTTATTAAAACATTTGCAGCAAATTCTTTAAAACAAAAGGATTATGATAAAGTAGGTTCGGAAGACTACGTTAAAAGTACCGAAAATAACCAACCCATCCAGTCAACTTTGGATTTTATAAGATTAACGTACATGTACATGTTTAATCTATACACCGTTTGATACAGAGAGTTATTACAAGACCAATTGCATCCTGAAACAATGTTTACATTTCGACAAAAGTATCTTTAGGTCGTTATCTACCTTTAAGGACAAACAACGTCTTTCGGTTATTAGTGATACCGGCATGACACAGATCGGCTGGACAGAATGAAAAGTATCTATGACAATTAATAGTACAGATGCGGATAAACAATCGATTTAGACCACAAAAAGTAAAACTTGATACAAGTCTGGCCTCACCCAGTCTTCAATACGGAAACTGAGGGTATATGTTGGGATTATTTGCAGAAGCTTGAAAAAAAATTATTGGAAAAGAACTAATACTATTACCGAATGTAAGTAAAAAAAAAAGTATATTTTTCTCTTTACTTGAAAAAGCGGTTTTCTTGTTCATAACTATAAGCCGGTGCATAGTAATTGCAATTTACAGTAAAGAAAACTATATAGAACTAAAACTTAGTTTTTGTAACAACGCTGGTACATACATGTTCTTAGAACTAATTTAAAACTTTTCTTTTGTTTTCTTCTTCTTTGGGTGTTTTTTCTTATATTGTAATAATTTTTTATGAAATTTCTATTTATACTTTCATTTATTTAGTGTGTCCTTTGTCTTATGCATACAATATTACAATTTATAAAGTTTATATAGGTTCCTCAATCTATTCTTATTTTCCGAAAGAAAAAAGGGGTCCAAGCATAAAGCACTTGCGCGTTTCCTCCGTTGTGAACATTTTCTTTTTTCATTTTTCGACTTAAAAGTTAAAAGGAACATTAAACTATAGATGTTATTCTTTTTCTTACTTTTTTTTTCGATCTGCGGTAAATTTAAATGGAAATGCCAAATGACTTCAATAAATTTAACATACTAAGAGTATTTAAACAAAACAACAAATAGACAAACTTAACAACATGCAACAAAATATTTATTTAAACTACCAAGCAAAGTAAAAATTATTGACAAACACGCATACTTGTAATTGCTATATAGTATATGAGATTTAGAATATGCACAAATTGATAAAAATAAGTAATAATAATTGAGTCATACAATGAAGGGATTGCAATTTTCAAATTAATCAAGAACCTCCAGTCAGTCATGCCTCGTTCACACGGACATTTAATTCGAATTGAATTCGAATCGAATGCGAATCGAATTCGCTAATCGCATTCACACACTCTTCTTTTTTAATTCGAATTGATTCGAATTAGCTAATTCGAATTACCCAATTGAAAATTTTTGTTAATACTAATTAAAAGTTTACGTCGTTTGGACAGTAAAGGGAATTTGACGCGCATTGTAATTTCGAATTAGAATTGACGTTAGGACGTCAAACGTTTCGAATGCGAATTAAACTAATTCGAATTAGTTAATGCGAATCGAATTCGAATTACGTGTGAACTCAGCACCAGCAAGTATACTAGTCAACAAAAGAAACGATACAAGGCAATGTATGTTCCATATATACATGTATAATGAAATTCGATACACTGTAACAATGTGCATAGTTGGTCTGATATTTACAGAGTGTTATTTTCATCGATTTACGGCAAACACGAGATTTTTTTTTGCAAGTTTAGTTATTTCAACCCCAAAATTCAAAAATCGACATTAAATGTTTTAAAACTTAATCAGATATTTGAACACTTAAGTCTCATCTTCGAAATTAAGTGCCGACTTTTGTCATCATTTGCCGCAAAATAATGTTGACCCCTATGTGCAGTAACATGGTACTTTCTCACTTTCGAATTTAGTCGAAATATTTGGTCATATGCATGAATGTTTTTTTCATTTGATAATTTAACAACTTTTCCTTTTTACAGCGGATGACCGTTAGGGCATTCCGGTGTATTGCTATCGCCTAGATTTCAATAACGTAATATCCGTTAATATCTATAAACATGATGAATACGTAGACATCATCAAGAGCAAACTAACATTCCTTATCACTTGTTATAAATTCATTTCTTCAATGAATACCCATCAAATATACTTTAAAAAAAAAAGATAAATTAATAATATTTAAATGTTTTGTTATATGTATATATGTTACAGGGAATTTGTAAAATCAGGGATTTTGTAAAATCACTGGACTAATCAGTGATTGTGTAAAATCACTAGAAGTTTCAGTGGTTTTGTAAAATCCCTGAAATTGTTAGGGATTTTACAAAATCACTGAAAATAGAGCTAGGGATTTTGTAAAATCCCTGATTACAATAAAGTATAACATGCTATTAGAAATGTGTTTTTCTTAATATAAAGATAGACCAAATGAATGATCACTAATGATTTAGAAATATATTTGTTTAAATAAACACTATGAGCTAGAACTTGTATATAATGACAATGGTAAAGGCATTTAAACGGGTATTTAGACCACTCTGAATTTGATATAATTGGTTTTATTTTCTACAGTAATTATACAGAAAAACTATAATAAACAGTAACTTTCTTTCAAACACGGTAGTGATAAGAGCTTGTTTTGTCTTCTTTCTGTGGCTCATTGACAAAATATTCCAAAATGTTTATCATATTTTCCCTGGTTCCATATGTTGCACTTTAATTTTACCTCAATTATTTGAGGTAAATTTTGTGTGTATGTTTGCTCTTGATTTCAAGACATTTGTGCCTGAGCCATTGTTCTACTGTACATGTATGTCAGTTGTTTTGTGCATAAAAACCGCTCACTTAATATTAAAATAAAGACTAGATTAACCTCAAACTTATTGAGCGTTACTGCGCATGCTGTAGCCTTTTTTCACAGAAATTCTTAATAAAAATGAATGAATGTATTTTACAAATTCCCTGAATTTAATCAGTGAATCTGTAAAAAAGATCTTTTAATTATTTCAGGGATTTTGTAAAATCACTAGTCAAAATCAGGGATTTTATAAAATCACTAATCAGTTCAGTGATTTTACAAATTCCCTGAAATTTCAGTGATTTTACAAAATCACTGATTTCACAAATTCCCTGTAACATATACGTATAGGTGAAAAATATCAATATCTATGCAAACGCATGCGGAAGAACATCTCAAGAACACGATTTGCAATCTCAAGGAACGATAACTCTGCATGGATGATTAAACATTTTTTACGGAAAAATACATATGCCTACTTGAATCAATTCTTTTAGAAAAATCAAATTATTACAGAAGAGTGACGTGTCCACCATGCACTTGCACTGCACTATTAATAATATAGTAAAATAAAATGATATACAAATGCCTGAAAATTACATATATACAGTAACAGTTATATACAAGTATTGATATAATATATAACAATATAAACCAGTCTGAGATTATACTGATTTGTATCACTACAATATAATAGTCATTACGGTGAGGATGAATTCCCAGTCATCAATTTATCACCCACGCACGAAATTTTCCCAGAAAAAAACTATATATCTGTACATTAACCTCACTTTCAGGTATAGCGATGTGGATTTTTTTTTCTGAGACAAGAACTTGCGATCATCCGATGTTCAGTACTTCAGTACTTTGAATATTATATTCTATGAAAAGTTGGACTTCAAATTACTGTTTCGTAACAGTGTGCACCACATTTTTTATGTTATTTCGAATAGACAGAAAAAATATTTCAGTCATTTCTTATAATTTAATTTTAAATTCCATTTTAAACCATAGAAAACCATGAAAAAACGTTGATGAGGTCACGGTCACATGACTAAATTATGTCTATGGGCTCATAACAAAATAACGTCAGCCAATCAGAAGACGCGTTACATCCAAAATTAAATTATTAGTTAGTATATCACAGAAGTAATCTCATTCTTTGTAAAAATTTTCATTTTTGTCTAAAGTTTTAAAGACATACAATTGGTTGATGTTTACTTTATGTCCAGTGGCAAATAGTTCATGCTTATTAACGGGACGAGAAAAACAATAGATTCAATCGGATTAACTTCTCAATTTGACCAGAAGAAGATATGTTCCTGGGGATCTATAATACATCCTGCAAAGCCACTTTCTTTAAGCGTGGATTTTGCTGTCGAATAGGAGAGGTCCCGAGAACCATATTCTTACAAGGCTGAAACACAATGGGACGGGGTTGTGGTTTTGTGAATGGTATTTAACGGTCAAGCAACCTTTTCATAAGTTTAATTCATCGAGCGAAAATAAAGTCGATTTACATATACAAGGGCTTTTACTGGAACTAATACCTTATTTTTTTAACTGATTATTAATATGCATATATAGAAGAGGGACGAAAGATACCAAAGGGACAGTCAAACTCATAAATCTAAAACAAACTGATAAGGCATTGGTAAAAATGAAAAAGACAAACAGAAAAACAATGGTACACATGACACAACATAGAAAACTAAAGAATAAACAACACGAACCCCACCAAAAACTAGGGGTAATCTCAGGTGCTCCGTAAGGGTAAGCAGATCCTGCTCCACATGTGGCACCCGTCGTGTTGCTTATGTGATTACAAATCCGGTAGATAGTCTAATTCGGTAGGTCACATTCATGAAAGGGAAGGGGATTATAGTTACGACGTAGAAAAGATGTTTAAAATTATTTTAAGTAGCAGAAATAAGATCAAAATTGACGGTACGAGTTGTTGCGTAAAATGTAGTAATTTCCGTGTCTCGATTTTTTTTATGGAGGAAGCCCGGGTTCCAGTAGGGAACCACCGAATTTCTGTAGCATCGAAACCTAGAAATCCTATTCAGTTCAGATCGTAATCGAACGTACACGTCATGTTCGAGATTCGAACTCACAACCTCGGTATTGACATGCTGGCGATAAAGTTTAAACTTTCAACTTAAAATTTAGATTATTTGGTATAAATTGCCAATCAAACAATCAAACAAAGATGTGAACATCTTCAACAAGTAAGAACGAGACACAGTTTGAAATATGTAAAACATAAAAAAAAGCAAAAAAAAAAAGACCGTTTGAGAGCATAGCCTGCTTTAAGGGACTCAACTGAACAGCCTCGCATATGAGGTCAACATTGCATAAGGCAGTTGAAACCAAAATTGCGAGTTTTTATCGTTGCGAAATCTATTCCGAGGAATTTTCTGTTATGAAAAAAATACCAAAAAAATATACTCAACTCGAACAAAAGTGTTATAAAATGCATGCAATTGCCCATATCGTTCAATTTCGAATGTTCAATTAAGCGAACTAAAATCGACGTTATTATCAAAAGTCTTTTTAAAAAAAAACTATGTTTAATACTATTTCAAATATGATCTGTATTTTCCTGTAATATTGACTGAAATGAAAGATTACTTTTTTGGCGCAAATTAAATATGGTTTGTGGCTGAAATGAAAGATATTTTGGCGCATATGAAATACCAATTGGCGCAAAAGCAAAGCACCGAACAACACGTGTCAGAATTGTAGGATTTTCATGATTAATGTAAATGTTCAATTTTACTTTTTTTTTTTTTTTTATATAATACACATCAAATTGTTCATGCTATAAAACTAATTATAGGCATGAAATATTTACCGCGGGCATTCATGTTATAAAACAATTAATAGACATGAAATATTTGCCGCTGGCATTCATGCTATTAAAAATTATAGGCATGAAATATTTACCGCTGACATTCATGCATGTCAGTAACTGCTAGTAGTCCTTTGTTAATTTATGTATCACTGATTTCTTTTGAACTGAATTTTACTGTGCGTATTGTTGTGTGTTTTTTTCTACATTGGCTAGACTAAGATGTATATGGGGAGGGTAGAGATTTCAAAAAAACATGTCAAAACCCGCCGCATTTTTGCGCCTGTCCCAAGTCAACAGCCTCTGGCCTTTATTAATCGTGTATTATTTTTAATTTTAGTTTCTTTTAGGCCTTCGGCTTATATCTGCTCTTTGGTCGGAATGCTTTTTCACACATTTTTGACACATTCCCCATTTATATTCTAAATTTTATAAAACAAATTATATGCATAAAATATTTGCCGCTGTCAAAAATCTATTAAACGAATTATAGGCATGCAATATTTGCCGCTGGTATTCATTCTATAAAACAAATTATAGGCATGAACTATTTGCCGCAGGTATTCATTCTATAAAACAAAATATAGGCATGAACTATTTGCCCCTGGTATTCATTCTATAAAACAAATTATAGGCATGAACTATTTGCCGCAGGTATTCATTCTATAAAACAAATTATAGGCATGAACTATTTGCCCCTGGTATTCATTCTATAAAACAAATTATAGGCATGAACTATTTGCCGCTGGCAAGAAAACAAATTGAATCAACAAATCATACAGATCCATGTCAATCACACCCCATCTTCTTGATTTTATAAATCACAGCTGCGTTGCTGTTAGTTTTGTTTTAATCATAATGCGTTCGAAGAAGATTTCTTGATTTCACTTAAAACACGAAAAGCTACCACTGGTGGATTTAAGCTAGGAGTAATAGAGGAAAAAAGAGAGGAAGAAAAACGGAAGGGGGTGTGTATTGGGAGGGGGAGTGGTGCACCTAGTGAGTTATTAAAGAATTAAACTTCAGAGAAATGTTAGATTCATAGTTTTTTTTTAAGAATCCGCTCTTTTCCAGTCCCACGTCTCCTTCTATAATAAGGTCCTGAGTCCGCCCCTATAGGCATCACACCATCTCCATCTCACCATTACCATTAACGACATCATCACCATCATCTGGTATGTGAACAATTCTGTATCCAGGTCACCAAATCGTTTATTTACATATATTTCTCACCTGGAACCTTTTATCTAAGCATTAGCGGCTGACCATCTTGTTAAAACTGTCCCTCATATTTCTCTTTTTATCAAATTCCTTTAATCCTTTGTATATTCAATTTAAAATTCTTTCTTTTCTCTTTATGTGGTATATATTAAGTGGTAAAAATAATGACCCACTTTATTGGAGTCTATTTATCTGTTTGTTTTGACAAATTATACAATTTATTTAAGGATAACTTTTACCTGCTTTATGCCATAAGGTGTGGGAGTTTTGTTAAGAAATACCATTGTAACCCGTATGTAGAGAAATACCATTGTAACCCGTATGTAGAGAAATACCAGTGTAACCCGTATGTGGAGAACTCTAACGTCAGGGAATAGCTAAACTTTGGAACTTTAAACTCTCCGCCTCGATGATGCCCAAGTCATATTGTCACGTTTTTTTCTGATTTAATTTTTCATATTTGAACAAAGTTAAAGTAGTACAAATAAACACAAAACCTACCAAAGAATTAAGGACATAAAAAACAGCCACTAAATAGCTACTGAAAAAGGTGAAAAAAAATCCTCTTTCTCTTCCCTCTGAATAAATAAATAAATTGAATAATATGTATATAAATATGTATTTTTTAAAATTTAAATCACGAGGCTTGTTTGTGACGTAATCACGTAAAAAAGTCGCCTTTTTTCAGGACGTTAGAAAAGGAAAATCAGAAGAAATGAAGAAAACTAGACGTCATATTTGAATTACGGCCAATCATTTGCCTGTTGAGACTAAACTTGTATCTAGATATCGAGACATGTGAGAAATTGCAAGAAAATTAAAGATATATAAATAAGAATAGATCAGAAAAAATAAATAAAAATATAAATAAAAAAAGATAAGCAAAAAAGAAAGTAAGAAAAGAGAAAACGAAAAAGGAACAAAAGAAAATCAAATCAAATGTATAAAACCTAAATACATGAAAAAGTACGAGTTAAAGACAACAAAAAACAAAGCACTTTATTTTGTTACATCTTTATGTACTCTTCTGTACCTGTGAATTATAATAACAGAAAAAAAGAGAAGAAAAAAAATCCACAAAATTGTATTTAAAAAAATATGTTTAGCAGTTGTTTATTTGAGATATGAAGTTATACAAACATAGATATTCATTAAATGCGTTTTTCCTTTCAATTTGATTAACTGGTTGAGAGACGTTTATCTTTGACCCAGCGGCAAATATTTCATACTTCTTTACTCATTATGTATCGTTTGTCCTTTTAATTTGATAAACTGGTTGGGAACGTTTATCCATGACCCAGTGTCAAATATTTCGGGACGAGAAAAAAATAACTAAATATCTTAAATTGAAGGCTCTATCAATGGTAAAGAATGGTAAATTTTGACAGTCATTTTTAAAATGAAGGTATCATGTTACAAATGTACATGGTGTATAGTTCAATGCTATTTTTAATTTCTCTGTACCTTAAACACCTCCGTTCTCGGCAACTATAATTTGTATATTTTGTTTTTTAATTGGAATACATTTCTTGTTTTTGTAATGTTTTGACATTTTAACACCTTTCTCCTTGTTTTCTTCCTAATAAAGAATTCTCTAACAAGAAAGTAAAGTTCAGATGGTTATAAATGCTATTTTCATTTGTGGTTTATCTTATTTACATCCCTTTTACGTAATCGCGGACATTTTGTGTCATTTCTGGTTGTCCAATAATAGCATATTGATACAAGTATTCCGTGGATTTTAATGTCACTAAGATACCTAGGTTTAAAATATAAACTATGTTTCTGAGGAACAAGTATTAGTTTCTTTTTGGAGCTGGAGATCATGGCATTTCTTTTTTATATAGATTAGACCGTTGGTTTTTCCAATTGAATGGTTTTACACTAGTAATTTCGGGGGTCTTGTTTTAGTCCATCTTGGGTATTCATAAATGCTTGTACTAAAAGTTACGTAATGTATACTCCAGTTATCTTTCCTTTGTTAATATTTCAAATAATAAATTCATTATAAAATATGAAAATATGATTTGATTGTCAATGAGACGACTACAAAAAACAGAAATTCTGTTTCCAAATAAAGACATATGAATCCATTGTAGGCTGGTTATCGTACGGCTAGAAGTTCTAAAGCTAGTTTTCAATGATAGTTTAACGATGTTCTTCTCAAATGTAATAATGAATACATTGGTTAGAGGTATAGGGGAGGGTTGAGATATCACAAACATGTTTAACCCCGCCGCATTTTTGCGCCTGTCCCAAGTCAGGAGCCTCTGGCCTTTGTTAGTCTTGTATTATTTTAATTTTAGTTTCTTGTGTACAATTTGGAAATTAGTATGGCGTTCATTATCACTGGACTAGTATATATTTGTTTAGGGGCCAGCTGAAGGACTCCTCCGGGTGCGGGAATTTCTCGCTACATTGAAGACCTGTTGGTGACTTTCTGCTGTTGTTTTTTATTTGGTCGGGTTGTTGTCTCTTTGACACATTCCCCATTTCCATTCTCAATTTTATTATACAATAATTGATTATATAAAGATATATGCATTTGCAAAAAATGTGTAATCTTTATTAAATAATATTAAATAAAGAAAGAAAGAATTCATGGTTTGAAGGACTATAGAAATGTATTCTGATGCAAAAAGTTAACTTGGGACATATAACGGGAAACTCGTGTTGTGTATTATCAGATTATTACATGGCATTTTTCATCAGCCCTAGGTTCAACATCAGCCCAAGAGCTGCATGGCTCGAGGGCTGATGTTGATCGAGGGCTTATAATACATGCGATATGAAAAATGACATGTTATGATCTCTTTATCATATACTTCAACAATGGAGAAAATAACAGATTCATATATTAATCCTTTTACGTGGTTCCCAAATATAGAAGTTCAAAGAGTGAAAGTTCACGGACGTTGGATCCCAAATTTAGACACTTCGATATGAAATCTTTCTATCATATGCCTCAACAGAGAAGAATAACATTTTAATACGGACAAATCGAAAAAATAATTAAAATAATTCAACAATATACATAATGAACACTGTTTGGAAAAATCAACTTTTTTTTAAAGTAACTTAAATTATGTTTGAAACGGTTTACAAATGCATTTATTTAATAATTTTGTTTGTTTGATTGTTTTTGTATTATTATTTTGGGCATATTACGTTCCCGCAATTTTAGCAAAAAATCAGTTTTACGTTTCCGCATTTTCGTGCATTACTTTTCCGAAAAAAAAAATAGATATTACATTACCGCATTTTTACCTATATTTCACCTGTAAAAATGGAAATAATGATATTAAAGATCCACATATGGGCCGGAATCGTTCCCATTTTAACTCCCAGTTCTATGCATGTCATCCAAGCATATTTATTTTTATGAACGTTTTGCAGAAGATTCGGTTTTTATTAGCGGTAGCACCAGTCCGTAACAATTTCCGCGAACGAAATAAATTCGTATCCGAACAGTATATGTCTAGTATAGTAGAGAAGAGATTACGAGGTTAGACTACATAAAGTCAGTTGACTACAAGTTTTCTGCTTTGACAAATATGCATTTAAACATGTGCTGTATAATAGTTTACTGACGTTTACTGTTTTATCTGTATACATGAACTTTTAGTGCTGAGTGAAAATTGACTTTTAATATTTCCATGTATGACGTTTAATGTTGCTAAATTGATAGATATATAACCCCAATCAACCGTTTTCTTTATAGAAAAATTTGAAACTGCACAAGAATTTTCCAATGTTGTCTTGAATATTATCAAAATGGACATCTTGTCTATCCAAATTTAACGTAACAAAACTGGATTTCTTTGGTATAAAGCGAAGATATTTGATCGTTTTCTCGTTTGTTTTGTTTTACCATGTTTTCGTTTGTGCTTTTGGTGATTTTATAGCTGACTTTGTGGTCTGAGCTTTGCTTATTGTTAAAGGCCGAACGGTGACCTATAGCTGTTAATTTCTGTGTGATTTAGTCTCTAGTAGTTTAGTGGTTGTTGATGGTTCATGTTTCTTTTTATATTTGATATTTTGTAAAATGTTTTTATGTATAATTTTCGTTTGAATTATTTCACACTTTTAATGTCGGGCCTTTTTTAGACGACTTTACAGTATGGGTTTTGTCATTGTTGAAAGCCTAAAGGTTGCCTATGATTGCTTACATCCACTTCACACTGATTTGAATTCCGGTGAAATATTTTTCACTGGGCGTAAAAAATAGCAACAAACAAACAATCAATTAATTTACAATTAAAAACGAAAAAATATGCTTTAGAGACATATTAAGACGAATATTAATGCCAGAATAACACAATTATAGTGTTTTTAGAAGGGTTAAATACCAAACACTACCGAATAACAAAAAACACGCCCCAGGTTAACCTGGCAAACGGAAGAGGAATACATTTAAAATAAAATGCGGAAACGTAAACACCCTTTATCAAAATCAATGTTAAAAAAATGCGGAAAAGAGTACTACAAAATGCGGAAACGTAGGATTTTTAATGAGGAAACCAAGGATTTGTATAGTAAGACCTATACAAATCCTTGCGGAAACGTAGTGCCAATTTGCGGAAACGTAAAACGCCGAATAATTTACACCGTATACTTCAAATATCCAAATAATTGTTTTCTACACTACTTTGTAATGTTTTTCACTGAAAACGAATAATTGATGTGTATTTCCGGAATTTTCCAAGTATCACCAGAACGCCATGTGATAACGTTACGGAAAGGCATTTGATAACAGTCGAAGCATGTGATAAACTTTTCATATCAGCCCGCTAAGCACCAATTCGAAAAATATGGAATTTACGTTAATTTAATGCTATTATCATACAGTAAAAATCATATGTTATTTAGTCTAAGTATACATCATTTTTAGTATGTTATAATAATTTTCATTTGCAAAATACACCCTATATCATGTGTCAGACAAACATATCTAATACAGATATTGAAGAACTACAAATATAATCATAGAAAATAGTTTTAAATGGCAATGATGGACATGGACCCCATTTTCGCAATTCTAACGAATGCTTTATAAAGTCACCAACTTTTGTCAAAAGCTAAGATTCAGAATTTAAGAGTTGTTTAGCTGTAAAAGTGGTTGCTAATTTGTATAATCAGGATTAATATCATTAATCTATATTTACATGTAATTATTTCCGGCATTGTATTTTTTTGTTGCATTAAACAAATCACATATCGGGAATATAGGGGATTTACTATTAAGTAGGAATACAATCAATTCCGATGCGGGTTTTCGTAAATTGTGCATCAGCCCAATGAATAATAATCCAAACTGAACATAAAATATTTATAAAGGTCCAAATACGATCTCTACAGTCCGCCAAAAGTTAAGCACCACCGAACTATAACTGGCAATTTTTTTTAAACTATTGCGAAAAAAATATTAATTGTTGGTGTTATGAATTATACCTTTAACATACACTTAGAAAATTCATTACGACCAAAAAGATTGAACTCCGATAAAGCAGTCAAGCAACCTCTTAACAAAGGTCATCTGCACGTTTACAAACACACTGTTTCTCCAGGTGGTCGTGTTAACTAGTGTTCGTATATTGGTCCGTCGACTTCATAGAGGTAACCGAAGAGCAAGTCGTGGTGTATATATAGAGACCTGTACTTACGAGCAGGCACTCTACCGTCAGGTTTCAATGGGATAATGACTATCTATGCTTGAACATAAGAAGCTGATAAAATACTCATTGGTCAGATGGGAGTCAGTTTCTTTTACTGTCAGTAGACGCCATAATACGAATTTCGCGGGGAAACAAAAAGGCCTACATGTATGACCAAAACAATGTTTGCACAAGGACTGCACTCAGTGCTGGTGGTGTTCCAATACAAGGTTGCTTCTTATACCGTTATAAGCTGGGTATGCATATTCTGCAGGGTAACATAAACGGACAGACATACACCGATTTGGTGCCTTAAAACATTGTAGTCCCTCATTTTAATAATGTCCCACTTGCGTCAACATTGCCAAGACCCTTTTACATGGACGACAACTCTAGACTACACAGGGAAAGGGCTTTAACCGAGTTCAAAGAGCAACAAGCCATTTACACTATTTTTTGGCCTTCCATGTCTCCAAACATAAACCCTATCAAACATGTCTGAGATGCCATTGGTGGAAATCTCAATCGCAGATATCCACCTTCACAATATTTTCTTGATTTAAAAGTGGCATTTGTTGTTTAATGCAACAGATTTCTTCAACTAAAGTTTTAAAGGCTTGTACCGAGAATGATACGTCGTGTTATGAAACTGTACCGGAAGAGAGCTTGTTACACATGCTATTTACTCAAATATTGACATTAATTTTGCCGAACATACTAAAGATTATGTGTAGAAAATTTTAATGATATAGGGTGATCAATTGTTGTAAAAAAATAAAATCACAGTGAAACTTAAATTCCGTTTCTGAATTTTGTAATTTACACTATTTCTTTGAACGAAAAAACCTACATGCATAGAACCTTCATAAGTGACCAAAATTGTATTCGTGGTTTCTGTATGGTATACATAAGCAAAATTGCTATATGAATGTTTTCTTTTTTTCGAGAAATAATTGATTTTTTAAGTTTGAAAAAAAAAAATCAATGCAATAAAAATAGGTGGTGCTTTACTTTTGGCGGACTGTTTATATAAATTAACTGTATAGATATACAATATATTATTAAATTGTTGCGAGTCTAGACTTGAAATCTGTTATCCAACCAGACTAGCAAATGAGACTGTCCACAACTTTCCAAACAATAACAAAACCTGTAAATGATTAAAAAACACTTTGATATTATTTTGAAATAACAAAAGACTTCATGACATGATAATTTGGACATTTTGCTGGTTTTTGTATATTTTATAACATCCCAAATCCTGTATTATTTAACGGAACGATTTTTAATTATGCAGGAAACACTTGTGTGTAGATTGAAGAGTATATATTGTCCCCTGATCCATATTCAACCAGCCAAATTTATCAGTCTGCGGTTGCAAACAAAATTTGGTATGACAAAATACTTCCTTAATTTGGACGTGTGGCGGGGTTTTGTATAATTTATTGTTTCCTTACTCCTATAATTTTTTTTACGGAACGATATTTTAACTAGGTCTTTTCCTGCAGAATATTCAATGAGACAGATTTATTAGTCTGCGCTTGTTTTCTGCACGAAAAAGAAACACTAAAGGTTCATTAAAGGCTACCATTTAAATATCCGTCTGGACAACTGTACTACGAAATTCCATCTTTGTTTATCAAAGTTTGACACCAAACATTGTAATTTAATAACTGTCCGTCTTCAGTCGCCAATAATCAAAGTTATTAATCCGCAATCAGAATGTCTTTTGTTGTATGTTCGTGATAACCGAATCACACAATTTTTAAATTAACATTCCGCAGGTGCTGAGTAAGGGAAAGATTTTAAGGCGCGGATACAGAAGTGTTTTAGTTGTTACAAACCTCACACAAACTTGAGAGTTTGATGTACACAGATAAAAGTGAAACTCCAGTTAATTATTTTCTTGATAAGAAGCAGTTACGTTTGAAATAGTTGATTAGCAGACGACATTTTGCTAGTTACATGTATAAAAACATCATAAAGATAAAGTTCTTTATTAGTTTTGTTGTGAAGTTTTAAAGATAACCAAACAAAAGTGTTTGTATTTTATAATAAAATTGAGAATGGAAATGGGGAATGTGTCAAAGAGACAACAACCCGACCAAATAAAAAAACAACAGCAGAGGGTCACCAACAGGTCTTCAATGTAGCGAGAAATTCCCGCACCCGGAGGCGTCCTTCAGCTGGCCCCTAAACAAATATATACTAGTCCAGTGATAATGAACGCCATACTTATTTCCAAATTGTACACAAGAAACTAAAATTAAAATAATACAAGACTAACAAAAGCCAGAGGCTCCTGACTTGGGACAGGCGCTAAAATGCGAATAAATGGTATGAACCGGTTAAAAGAGTTGATACATTTTTTAAGTACTCTAGCTGAAGTATTTTTTTTTTTTTTTTTAGCAAAAAATAAACGAATGAATAAATAAATAAATAAATACATTGGTGGACTGTTTTTTTTGCTATAGGTACGGTTGTTGTTTCTTTGACACATTCCCCATTTTCATTCTCAATTATAAATCAACCAATAAATCAAATAAAAAAATCAATCAATCAATAAATCAATCAATCAATCAATCAATCAATCAATCAATCAATCAATCATAGATAAAGAAATATAATCAAAATCAATAAATGCCTGTTTTCAAAAAGATTGTATCAATCAATCAATCAATCAATCATAGATAAAGAAATATAATCAAAATCAATAAATGCCTGTTTTCAAAAAGATTGTAATATATGACTAACCCTACTAAACCCTATACAAAATTGTTTCACATAATTTCAGAAAAAAGTTTTTTTTCTCTGATATACTTCATCTTTCATAAACTGACATTAGCATACCCGACATCACGTCGTCTGTAAAGAAGTTACGTCTTGAATATCTATGAAATATTGGCCACTGGACAATAAGCTAACAACAAGCAATCAACTGATTTGACAAAAAGTTGTAACGATTTTGTTTACTATGATTATTCGGCAGAAATGTGCCCATTTTAGTCATATAGCTGTCTCCGTGTTTCGGTACTTTTCTATGAGCATTCAATTTCTAAAGAAGGTTTTTGGAACTTTATTAGTACCTATTATTATTTATGGTGGTCATATTTGCAATTGTCGCACGACGATTGTTCAATTATTCGATTTCGTTTTCACCCCAAAAGGGTATACATAAAACATTGGAAAATATCCTTTTTATAAAGTATTTGTGTATCTAGCTCGACAAAAAAATAAATATATAAAATACCATTTTATTTGATGCACTGGAATCTCAGATCGAACCAATGTGAATCTCACTCAACCAACCTAACTACCACCCTTTCAACCTTTCCATCCCCCAGACACACAATCCCCGGAAAAACAATTCTGTAATTTAATAAAAAAAAATGAAACTTTATAAATGTTATACTAGGATTTCTGATAAATAAAATTCTTTATGTACATGTTTGCATCTGTCCTAAATCAGGATCATGTCGTTTTGTGGTTGTCGCTTGTTGATGTGTTTTTACATTATACCGTTTGTTTTACTGTTTTAATTGTTTTGCATTAGTAATGTTGGGGTCCTAATAGCTTTTTGTTCGGTGTGAGCCAAGGCTCCGTGTTGAAGGCCTTACTTTAACCACCTATAATGGTTTACTTAAAACTACATAGCATGTTCATTTTTAAATTTTCAAACAAGGTAATATTTCTGTATCTATGTCAACTATAGGCCTTCTTCCTCGTCCTTTTACTCTGTTTCCGGAAATGGTATATGACTTGTTGGTTGCACGAGAATGATAGAGGGTCTGGATTGGGGGTGGACAGAATATAAAATAATGAGCAAAATGTACAAAATAGAGGGTTAATGAAATGTACAGAATCGAATACAAAAGGCCAAAAAATAGATAAAGAAAAGAGAATATAGTGATGCTTGAATAAACAGATAGAAAAATATAGAAGAACGACATAAAAACAAACGAATGCAGAAATGAAGGACCCCTACCACACCCTCAATATAAGTTTCAGAGATGCTTTGCTTCTTTATCAAATGTTTATTTAGTATTTCTTTCTTTCATCGTTTAAGAAACATTGTTGATTTTAAATGAAGCATCAGATTTTTCTAGTCAGGTAGGTCATGCGATTTTAGAAATTTAAAAAAAATATAAGTAGTATAATCTAAGGGCGGACCCAGGAGTTGAGGTTAGCCTGGGGCGCAAACTTAAATAAGGCGAAAATGTTTTGAGGTAAAATGATCGTATCTTCTTATTTCTATATTGAAGCGAAGATCATCACGTTTGAAAACGGTATTGCAAATTAATACATAATTTTGTCTTGAATATGCATGAACCATCCCACAATGGGTGTTCAAAAGGATAATATAAAGTTGTTCAATAGTTATCAAAGGTACCAGGATTATAATTTGGTACGCCAAACGCGCGTTTCGTCTACACAAGACTCAAAATAGCCAAAAGAGCATTGAGGATCCAAAATTTCAAAAAGTTGTGTCAAGTAAGGCGAAGGTAATTTATGCGTGGGATAAGAAATTCCTTGGTCTTCCGAAAATTTCAAAGTTTTTTAAACAGGAAATTTATAAGACACATGTGTATTGAAAACAGACAGTACATGAACTATACACAAGTATCTTTTAGTTTGAATAGACTATCTAGTATTTTAAATCACTATTTTTATATTATCACCTTTTGATTCCGACGTAAATGATTTTTTGACAGGTTACCTACCCTGAGGTATAACATTCTGTTACTCTGTCAAGTAAAAGTCAGAGCAATTCAAAGAAGTAAACCAAGCTTACCATCAGTGCAATACCATCTTTTAGTTTTTCACTGGTATATTCATACTAATGGTACCAAATCATTCACTTCCGGTACCAAATCATTCACTTCCGCTTAATATTTTCAAGCACAGTTAAAAACAATCTCCGTACAGCGCTCGTTTCCTTTCCGTATACTTAGTACACTACATATTTAGTGTAGTGATACGAAGTAAGTACGGAACGGATGTGAGCTCTGTGCCGGAGATTGAGTTAAAAACAGTTTCTTTTTAATTTTTTAAGTTATTAAAAAAAATATCGTATTTGATTAAACTGGCTATTTAAAATCTGTTTTTCATCTCATTATTATATAGGATTTGAAATGTATTTTTCAAATAATGATTCAACAAGTGTGATCGACGCGGACGAATTAAAAAAAAGTTGAAAGTGATGGTGTCTGTCCCAAAACAACCAAACATTATAGTATATGACAGCACATGCTGCCTATGACAGCTTTACATAAGGCGTACAAAATCAAAAACTAACTAAGAAAAGAATCAACATAATAAAAAAAGGGAAAATTTATTTGATCGTAATGTTTTGGTTTTAGGGAGCTACCATGTGATTTTTAGGGGGGGGGGGGGGGGGGGGGGGGCTAGGATGAAAAATGTTGTCCTGCATTTGTTTTTAGCTGTAATCTCTGTCCTACCTTTTTATTTTTCACTCTAGTCGGTCCTGCCTTTTTTTTTTTTAGTTTATTCTGATTTTTTTTACCTAAATTGTCGTCCTGACTTCTTTTTTTTTTGCAAGTGTCACATCCTGCCTTTTTTTTTTACTCAAAACTCCTGTCCTGCCTATTTTTTTCAAATTTCATCCTAGCCACCCCATAAAAATCAAATGGTAGCTCCATTAGTACCAAAAGAGGGGCGAAAAATACCACAGGGACAGTCACACTCAGATCGAAAATTAACTATATGTGAATTGTTTTGTGTGTTGTTTCGGTAGACGATTTTTAAATTTCTAAAGTTAAAGACAAATTAGATCATAAATTCAAGGAATTAAGTATTCTTTTTTCAAATCCTTATTTGGTACATGTATGTATCGTTTCATTTAAATGATGATCTATGATGAGATTAATCTAAAAGAGGATTGTAAATACTATGACCAAACGAGCGATGTACATATATATCTGATCACGTCATAAGGAGACGTACGTCAGAGATACATCGGCATGTTTGACGCATATATATATATAGTCCCTTTAAATGTCTAATCCGTAATCTTAAATCTCGCGTTCTAAAATTTGACCTAATATAATTTTCCCTCACCTATTTTAATTCAATATTTCTGTAGATAAAATACGCTATTTCATGTCGCCAGTGATATTTGATTATAGCTTAGAAGGTATTTTACTAAATAAATACTATTAATGTTAATAAAGTATGTTGACTGTTATTTAGTTATATCAAACAGATTAATATCAAAACAAATTTAATATTCAACAAGTCTGTATGTCCTTCTGACATTTTGGTTCAAATAATATTTTATTCAATAAATAATGTCTTTTCTGGTATATACCGGGTATGAGCATTGTAACACATGTCATTGACATCTGTCAGATGCGAGAGCCTCGCGAGGTATTGTATCTAAATCTGTGTTTTGATTCTTGTTGCATTGCCGATTTATTTTTATATGGTCCACAACCCTTTATATACACAACCTATTATGAAATAAATATCTTTTGTTAATCCCTTAAAAGTCCTGTCGTTCTGGTAATTTTTTGCGTTATACTAATTTGTCTGGTGACCAAATGCTTTTGAAAAATAACGAAAACAGTTGATCATCAGAAATAAGTATAGCAATACAAGCTATTTTGAAATAGATTATCCAAGGCTCCAAGGCTCCATGTTGAAGGCTGTACATTGACCTATAATGGTTTACTTTTATAAATTGTTATTTGGATGGAGAGTTGTCTCATTGGCACTCACATCACATCTTCCCATATCTATCTAGTTAAGTATGAACGCTACCAACTCAAACTTGAGTATAATAATGTTTAAATTATTTTATAAATCAACGCGTTTTAGATGACATGCGTCATAACGTGTCCTGTACGGTTTTAATGCAGGAACAAGAGATTGATAGCCACATTTTAGGTGTTTAAATGGTTTTTTTTTTCTGAAAATATATATTTGTATGTGTTTTTGCCTTGCTAAATTATTGTCGTATCGTTTTCAACTATCTTTATCTAGAAACATCTCATAAGTTATTATCTTGTGATAATCTCTGTTATTTTCTCCCCGTATTTTATTGATAAATTAATTTAGGTTTTGACAGTCAACATTATAGGATTATTTAACCTGACCAGCGGTATGTTTCTGACCTGACCGAAGCAATAACAAGCGAGATCTAAGATCAGTGGAAAAGACTTTGCAAATATGTGTATATCAGTTTATTGCGTTTTATATGAAATCTTTTGGACTAATCATAAAGAATATAGTCACCAATACAATATTATTTCCTGTTAAATGTTTGTATAGAATTAAACAAATGTATAGTTCGGTTATTATCCTGTAGACAATAAATTATCTATGTTCCGCACCTTCTATTATCCTATTCTTATTTTGAAGAAGAAGAAAAAAAAACCCGACAAAACAAAACAACCTTTAATTCCTAAATTCTATGCCATTTGGTTTTTGGTAGATATTTGTCGCATTGGCAATCATGCATTAGCTCCTTATTTACTAATGAGGGGCCTGATGGGGGGTCTCATCACGATTCACGAATTGATTGTTTTGTCAATCACGATTCACAGAAAATAAATTTCCATTATCACGGATCACAAAAATATAAAAAAAAAATCTGTAGAAATACGGATAATGATAGCGATAACGAAGAACAAAAAATAACCCATCAGGCCCCTCACTAATATGACATACACGTCTTTTTAAGAGAATAAACAATGGTTTATGAACCGTAAGAAGAACAAAAATGAGTCGTTATTAACTGATAGAAATTGATTAAACTGCCTATCACAAACACCAAAGCAAACTGATAGTATAGAGTTACTTCCCTGTATACCGATTCTTCGCCCCCAATATAATTTGAATCTCTTATATATATATATTATATATTGATTTAAAAAAAAAGACAAATTATAGTTCAAAGTGTGTCCATTGTTTATTTTCATTGTTTTATGTAAACTGTATATTATGTATAATGTTTTAAGCCATTGGTCCATATGGGCGTAAAGTGCTTTTCAATAAAGATTTTTTTTATATATTTGTATGTTCACTTTGATAAGATCAAGTACTGTATCTACAACTTGAATGAAATAATTCCAAGGTTACACCCTACCTGAATTTAAAACCATTTAAGAATCAAATTCTGTCAATAATCCAATTTGCAATTTCGACTGCAATTTACAAATGCTTAGTATTTAAAAACACAGCAATATATTTGATTAAATTAGTTTGTTTGTAATTTGTTTGTTGAAATTGCAGTGAAACTTTCCGATTGAATGTATTTCTTTTTAAAGTTAATGGTAATTATACATAATGATGTAATTTATGTCTAAGTGCCAAACTGTAAATAAAAATAAAATACAAAATAGAATAACAAGTAAATTCTAGCTGCTTTCTTCCTGTACACAGTCACTACACAGTTTGGGAACACCAAGTTCCTATGTCCAAACAAAATAGAATGAACAAAAATTAAAAGTTTGATGCCTTTTTAAAGAATAAGTAAGTTGTTACTCTTGATCAAATTTTAATCAGCTACATAAAAGATATGTGTACATATTAACTTGCATAATTATCCAATTTCTCGTGTAGTACACAATTTTCATATTTATATATTTCTTTGGCAAATAAAATTGAGATTTGAAATGGATAATGTGTTAAAGAGACAACAACCCGGCCGTAGAGCAGAAAACAGCCGAAGTCTTCAACACAGCTAGAAAATTCCGGTCCCGGAGGCGGGCTTCAGCTGATTAATTAATATAAATGTGTACTACAAATGTACTGCAAATGTAGTTCATTGAAAATAGGCATCATACTAAACCCCAAAACATATAACATGAAATACTGCTTCACTTTAGCAAAAACCAGCATTGTAAAATATAAAAAAGAAGATGTGGTATGATTGCCAATGAGACAACTATCCGCAAGAGACCAAAATGACACAGACATTAACAACTTTAGGTCACCGTACGGCCCTTCAACAATGAGCAAAGCCCATACCGCATAGTCAGCTATAAAAGGTCCCGATAAGACAATGTAAAACAATTCAAACGAGAAAACTAACGGCCTTATTTATGTAAAAAAATGAACGAAAAACACATTTAACAGAACACAGACGTTTGTTGTTCTTTTGCAAATTTCAGATCGTCAATATTGGTTTTCAGATATGATATTGTCAAGTCCTTTTTAGGGTCCCAATTTAGGTAGTTACTGTAACACATTTTAAATGTTATATACCGATTGGGAAAAGGGGGCATCAATAATTCAAAATTAGGAGTTGAACTTTAGCAATATTTGAAGCTCCATAAGAAAGTAAGCAGATAGCTGTGTATATTAATTTAGTAATCGTTCTTAACCTCAGATCAGAACCTTTAAAGGTAAAGTATACCGTGGACATACTTCGCTGTCCTGATAAACGAGTTTCCTCCTCTAAAATCATTGGTCCCGAACGCCCTGTTGATAGTCTAAATGTAGTTACGTGTTCCATGCATTTCAGGATGTTGTTACATGTATGTAAAATTCTGTAGGTGACCCTTAAATCATTAATCCCAAAGGCACCTGGGGATAGTTATGCAGTTAAATGTTCCGTGAAATTATGTTGTTACATGTATGTAAGATAATTCTGCATGTGCCCTCTGAAATCATTAGTCCCGAACGCATCTGCTGACAGTAATCCATGCATATACGTCGTTACTCATGAATGTTAAGTATTTCTGCAGGAGTACTTATAAAAACATATTACAGTTATACAGATGTCATAAGTTATTAAAAGGTTACGCCTTTCATCAGAAGAGAAAGTGTGGTATTTTGTCAACTATTCCACTACTGTAGAGACTAAAGACATACTTATACAAATATTATACGCCAACTCATTTTATTAATCGTAAGTTGCATATCATAAATACCATGTATCATCAAACGCCATTAGAAAGTGTCCATATCTACCGGTAGATTAATCGTCGGCAATCCTTTTATTGGATTAATCTACTGTTTTAAAGTTAGACCACATTTGACACGTGAAATACAGATTAACAAGATATGGTACGTTTAAAACAAATATCTATTTAATTATTTCATTGTAGCCTCCGTCAACGTTAACTGGATCCAGAACGAGGCTGATGATACTGTACACCTGATGACAAAGATATTTACATCGTGATGGAGTAAAAGATACCGCCCTCAAAATAGTTCCGTTTGTAACTAAAGCTCTATTTACAAACATTTCTCCGCCCTAACAAACTTTCGCCATTTTATACCAAAATGGACCCTAACAATATAAATATTCATCCTTCGGAGGTGACAGCCAAGAAGACATTAAAATGGTGAGGCGTAAAATTATTCAACATTTAGTCATAATCATAAACATTGGTACGCATATTTTTTTTTTCGGAAATGATTTTGAAATAAATAGGAAATACTTGTTAGAATTTAATCAAATGAATATTTCGTTTGTTCCGAATAGAAGAATAAATTGTAAACTTTGTATTTTATCACTTATTTGTAAATGTTTACGGAAGAGACAGTAAACGAGTAAGTTCATGTTGAAGGAATTAGAAAACAAAATCTATTTGAACTTTTAAAAATTTCAAATAACTGAAAAGTAATTGCTGATATGTTACTCAAGTTTATAAAAATACGAACACTCTAAAACATAAGTGTAGACTTATATACATTTTTTGGTTCCAGTTTTTGTTGTTTAAAATTGACCCTGTTTCATTGATATTTGCATTCAATGATTGTTCGTCTGCTTCAAAGTAATTCGGATCCGCATTTCCAACAAGGACTATATTCATTTTTTTTTAGTTACGACAGCAACTGAATTTAATTTGTACAAATGTGTAGAAATGTACAACATACATGTACATAATAGGAATACAATTATTTACGCCAGATGATAGTTTCGTTTACAAAAGACCCACCAATGGCTTTCGAATCAAAAAAGGGCCAAATAAAGCACGAAATTGAAGAGCAAAAGGACAGTGTTTCAAGGATTACTAAACATAAAAGCTACAGGACACTAGAGAGGATTAATGCTTTTTCATAATTGATGACACTCACGTGCGTTTATCCAAAAAAAAAAAAGACATTATAAAATCTGTCATGGGCAGTACCAATACTCCCATAAAAACCGGAAGTAAAATATAGTGCTCCGAAAGAGTAAGTTAATGTTGCTCTGTATGCGGTTCCGGCATTTGTAAATGTTTTATTCTGTATTCAATTTTGTGTTTTAGGACTTTCGGATACAAACAGAAGTACCAAATAACCAACATGGCAGCAATATACAACAATGTTCAGGTAAGAAATTTGTTGTTACAAAATATCTGGGACTGTACATCGGGGAGGGGTGGGGTCCTTCATTTTTTTTTTTTATTTGTGATATTTTTGGTCATTTTTCTTTATAAGTTTTTGCAATTATTCTCTATTCTTTATATTTAAGACCCATTTTGTTATCTGTTCCTTATTTATTTGACCTGTTTTTCTCTTATTCTTTTAATTTTTTATTCTTTATTTTTCTGCATTTTTTTTTACCATTTACTCTCTATGCTGTAAATCTAATCCACACCCTCATATATTCAATTCGTTACACTGTGCAAAGATTTTACATTAATGATGTAATGTCTTTGCTTTTGTTAGAAAACAAATTCTGAAAGAAAAATTGTTTGTCAGAGAAAGAAAAGTAGAATTTAGTTGTTTTCTATTGAGAATAAGTAAAAAATTAAGAATAACATTTAATCTAATAATTGTATGTTATTTTATTGAGAAACATAGTTGCATTTTATTTTATCAAAATTAAAAAAAAACACGTTTGTCTTGATAAAGAAAACAACAATTTATCTTTTTTTCTTAACTTTTTTTTAAAACTTGCCATACAATTTTCAATATGAATCCTTTTTTTTTATATTTTTGTTCTTGTGCAAGACAATGACTTTTGTAATAGTTCCGCAATATGGAAATTCATTTATGAAGCAAAAACCTGTTTGATTAATGTTGAAAAAGTAAAAAAAAAATAATTGCTATTTTGAGACAGTTACAGTCACAATATAGTTTTCTAAGTAAATCTGAGACTGTTTTACTATCAAATCTGTTGAATGTTACTTTAGATTTTAAGAAAAAGCACTGTATTTTTTTTTTTTAACAAAACTAGAATGTGTCCCTAGCACACGGATGCTCCGCACTATCATTTTCTATGTTCAGTGGGCCGTGAAAATGGGATAAGAAATATAATTTGGCATTAAAATTAAAAAAAGATCATATCACAAGGAACATGTGTAATAAGTTTCAAGTTGATTGGACTTCCAACTTCATCAAAAAATACCTCGACCAAAAACTTTAACCTGAAGCGGACAGACGGACGAACGAACGAACGGACGCACAGACCAGAAAACATAATGCCCTTAAATGGGGCATACAAATAATATTCTCCAAATTTCATGCACATGTTTACTTTTGAGATCTCTTATAGATGTGATCGGTGATTTACAACTGTGTAATTATGCATGTTGAAGATGTAGTCAAAGTAGTCATTTCGGGGTCTTTTAAAGCTCACTATGCGGTATGGGCTTGCTCATTGTTGAAGACCGTACGGTGACCTATAGTTGTTAATTTCTGTGTCATTTTGGTCTTTGTGGAGAGTTGTCTCATTGACAATCATACCACATCTTCTTTTTTTTTATATTTAAACAACCAATCAATAAGAATTCAAGTATTAGACCAAATCTCAGATTATTGAAAAATAGATTGATTATGATTGTTTTAAATTTTTTTTAACCTTCTACTACATAAAGTAAAGACATTCTGTTGCCAACATTATATTACTTAGATAATAACAGTTAGTAACTGCATGTACAAGATATCAATTCCCAATAACCTATTTTCTGTCGAAGTAGATGCATATCAAGTATAATTCATTTTGTATTGTACCTGTTTAAAAGGGGTGACAAATGTCAGTGTCAAAGTGTTATGATATAACACATCAAGTAGGTTCAAGTGAAAGAAATCATACTGTTTTAGTTATTTGTATAAGTTGGTGTTAGATTTGTTTATATCTTTGTTAATATCTTTTAAGAATATTTTTAATCTTCTCTTAGACTCAATCGGATTGAAAATGCATGAAATATTTGCCACTGTACGTTTGAAACCATCAATCAATCAATCAAATTTTACACTCAGCCATTTAGAGCATGATATATTACATGGTTGATAGATATATCATGTATACAGGGGGAAATACCACAATTAATTTTAAAAAGTCAGAAAATTTAAGAATTTAAGGAAAAAAGCCAAAAAACAAGGAAGTAGATAATAATGTGCTGATTAAACAAAGTGGAATAATTAGCAAAAAATATTATGAATAGAGAATAATTGGTTGTTAAAACAAATTTCAATAATAAGCAAAGTATATGAATAGAAAATAATTGGGTGTTTAAACAAATTTAAAAAATGAGCAAAAAAAAAAAAGAGAAGAGAAAAACGACATAAAAATTTAAAATTACAGATATGAAGAAACTCCCATCCATATTCCCCTCTATTCGACTCTTATTTAATAAAATGCTATGTAGAAAATATTTGGTAGTTTAGAGAGGTTTGGGTTATTGTTTGTTAAAAACATTATCTTGTAAAAGTAAGACAAGGTATAACTATGAATGTAGATTGTTTAAATAGTAAACATGCGACTTGTTAAAAGTTAAGTTGTGCTAGAGACAAGGTCAAATAAATTAACATTGAATTTAGAGTTTAGACTTGTAATTTACAAATTGATCTAGGACAAAAAAATATACGAATTTACATAATAAATAAGAATTTCTAGATCGAAATGAAACGTATTATATTTTTCTCATATAATGGGAAATTTAAAAAAAAATCAATATTTCAACAAGGCCTTGTAAGCAAAGCCTGGAAACATGCTATATATTTTCATCAGATTAAAATTATTTTAGCTGTTTTACTTTACTAAAATTAATGTAAAAAATGCCACAAAATAATACCTGACTTGCCACAAAATAATAGCCCGCCATGCCACAAAAAATTGACAAACTAATTTTGACTATAGGTTTTAATTCAATGCAAATATCTATTTTTTAATTTAATTTCATTTCCCTTTTCCATGGTCTGGATTATCTTACAGTTTTAGAGGGTATCACCAGCCCAGTAGTCAGCACTTCGGTGTTGACATGAATATCAATTATATGGTCATTTTTATAATTTTCTGCTTACAAAACTTTTGAATTTTTCGAAAAACTAAGGATTTTCTTACCCCAGGAGTAGATTACCTTAGCCGTATTTGGCACAACTTTTGGGAATTTTGGGTCCTCAATGCTCTTCAACATTGTATTTGTTTGGCTTTTTAACTATTTTGATCTGAGCGTCACTGATGAGTCTTATGTAGACGAAACGCGCGTCTGGCGTATAAAATTATAATCTTGGTACTTTTGATAATTATTAAGTGTTTCTGTATATACCTTTGAGACTACTAGTCCTAACTCTAAATGGGTTCATTCATTTTAAGGTTGATATCATGGTTTATGCCAATTGCCAGATTTCTAAATTATTTTAATGGTGATCAAAGCAATATAGATACAGGATATTAATTTACATTTATTTCCACATTGGTGTAAACTGGATTAAAATATCAAAATGATTGGTACTTTCGGAATATCAGACGCTTGAAAATTTAAATTTACAATTAGATAATCAAGTTTATAAAACTAAAATTTGAAACAAGTGATACTAAAGTTCAATGATGTCGCTGTTTGTTTTATTCACACTAAACAGAGGGCGATATTCGTCCCCCATAACCTGTGTTGTTTATAAATTTTAGTATGAATTACAAATTGTTAGGCGTTGGACAGTTTTAACTAAACCATTCCTATATCTAAATGTACCAGTAATACTTTTGTATATATTAACTTGATTCATTAATAAAGATATCAAATTCGTTTCGTTAAACAACCAGATTATCATATTCTTAACATCTGTGTAAAGGTTTAAACTTGATTATCATTAAGCATAGTTGTACCTTTAGATCTATTAGTTTTCTAGAATTGTTATGTTTAGCCCAATTTGTTTTCTTTTTAAAAACTATATCACCGAAAATTAAACTAATTATTTTAGTTGTTTATATGTAAAACGAACATTGGCTTTGCTCATTGTTGAAGGCCGTACGATGACATATAGTTATTAATTTCTGTGTCATTTTGGTCTCTTGTGGAGAGTTGTTTCATTGGCAATCATACCACATCTTCTTTTTTTATGTTAGTTCTCGGGTGCATACTTGTTCACTGACGTGACCTCAAATACAATTGTTTAGTTATGTTTTGTGTACACATTTGAATACATCACTCGAATAACCATAATATGTTTTTATCCCTATTGTAACATTTCTTAATTTAATCAACATTAATTTTAATACTATTTTTTTGTTCACATATCAATATTTCTTAATCAAATTACATTTAATGTGATAATTTGTTTAATATACATGCATAAAGTCTCTAAATGATTGTATAATAACAAATTTAACAGTAATGGCCGAAACGTATGGAAAATTGTGTTATAGTTTTTATTATATATTTATAAATTATTTTGGAAATTTTGAAGTTTTGCCTCTTATTATGAAAATTACTATTTCTATTTATTTATCTTTTTTAAGCTCGGGTGGTTATGAGACCACTATTCTATCTATCACTGCAGACCACTTGTTCACTTTCAGATTTTAATTCATGCTTTGATAGATTGTTGTCTAAATGCCATAAATCAAATTCCTACTTTTAAATATATGATATTTTTTTCATTGTCGAAAAAGACTTTAATCATAAGTAGTGATAATTATCAAAGATCGAGAGTGGGCATTGTGGGAGAGCTTTCTGTTGCATTGTTGGTGAACTTTATGTTGCATTGTGGGTGAAATGTCTGTTGGTATAGAGTTATTTGCAAATACAAGATTAAATACTTTGAGTACCCTCGGTGTTTTTATAAACACAAACACTTATGATAATATTGGAATCTACCACTTAAAGATAAGACAAAATTGTCACTGTTTCTGGCTTGTGGTATTTCTATATATGTCATTAAAGAAATCTGTTGATCTAAACATTTTTTTTGCCTTCTTACAATTTCCGATGTAAAGAGTGTTGAACATCACTATTCAAAATGTAAAATCACAAAAATACATAACTCCAAGGAAAGTTCCTAAGCAAATGGCAAAATCAAAAGATCACACACATCAAACGAATAATTAACAAAAAGTAAAATCACAAAAATACTGAACTCCGGGGGAAATTAAAAAAGGAAAGTCCCTTATCATGACAACATCAAAAGCTTTAACACATCAAACTGTCATATTCCTGGTTTTGTACAGGCTTTTTTTAAATGTATTTTCTCAAATAAAACAGTGATTAATACCACTATTCAAATGGTACTTTATGATTTTAAAGTTTTGATTGACGAATTATGTTAATCTAAATGAAAAAAAAACAATAGTGCTCAAAGCTGATTTTTTTCCTGGTGTCCTATTTGGTTTTGATTTAACGGTCTTTTTATGAATGCTATCATAAAAATCCGAAAATGTTTGATAAAATTATTCCAAAAGCATTCGGAACTCTGTAAAAAAAGTGATTCCAGAAGTATTCGGAATCCTCTAATAAAAGTTATCCCAGAAGCAGTCGGAACCCTGTAATAAAATTTATTCCAGAAGCATTCGGAACCCTTTCCAGAAACAGTTACATGGAATAACCGTTTCACAAATGATATCGGATATGTTCCTTACGTCGTAACTACAACCCCCTTCCCTTTCATGAATGTGACCTACCGAATTAAGACTATTTACCGGATTTGTTATGACATAAGCAACGCGACGGGTGCCACATGTGTAGCAGGATCTGCTTACCCTTTCGGAGCACCTGAGACCACCCCTAGTTTTTGGTGGGGTCCGTGTTGCTTATTCTTTTGTTTTCTATGTTGTGTCGTGTGTATTATTGTTTGTCTGTTTGTATTTTCATTTTTTGGCCATGGCGTTGTCAGTTTACTTCGATTTATGAGTTTGACTGTCCCTCTGGTATCTTTCGTCCCTCTTTTACATTGAATCTGTAACATTCTCGTGATCTTAATTTAAAGGAATAGCGAGTTAATTAAACAATTTGTAAAAGGATTTTATTCACCAAGCATAAACAAAGGAGAGACTTCCCGGTTCAAAGTATTTACGTGCAGTTAAATGCATTTTCATACTACAACACATTCATCATGACGTACCATCTAAATATAAAATCAACGTAATTAAAATAATTAATTATGACATCACACATTACAAAACTTATAGAAACACCCATACACGTCACAATTACGAGCGCTTTTGACATACCGCAATGTCCAAATATGCCTATCACTAGCTACCGTGTTTGTTTAGTCGTTTGGTACGCCTTTCCGACTTTCCCTTTTGCCAAACCATTAAAGACATATTACCTATATTTGTTTATCATCTAACAAGGATGCTTAATCTTCTTATCAGCTTCAAAGATTCTTAAATGCCCGGCTGTAGATGTTACTGTCTTTATTTAATTCTGTTTACATGATTGTTTGTAAGTAAGGTAAATAAGAAATCATTAACTTTCATCCGTTTCATTTGGTTATTTTGGAATATTATAGATTGTTGTACGCCTTCGTAGCTGATGAGCTCGCACTTGCTTCATGAATTTGTACAAACAATCAAATTAAATATGTTTCGTGTGAATGCGATGATAGTTGAGTTAATTAGTAATGGAATTAACAGTATCGTTTGCTGAAGTCTGGACTCCAGTACGTTTGAGGAAAATTTATGCCGGTCTTGTAAGTTGGAAAAGCACTTCACATTTCGAAAATTTATCTCTACGATGATTAAATGATAGTTAAAAGTTGAATATAAGAAAATGCCTGAACCAAGTCAGGAATATGTTATTCGTTTGTTTAATGTGTTTGATCTTTGGATTTTAAAACTTGTCTACAGACTTTCCGTTCTGAATATTCATTGGAGTTCGGTACTAGTATTTGTTTTATTTTACTTTTGGCATGCCTTCATTAGCTCTTGAAAACTTCTTTTACAACACTTGTATTTACAGAAGTTTTTGATTACTTGATGGTATTCATTGTGTTTTATACCTAACACTATGTCTATTTATTTTTCTCTTGCATGGACATTTTTACTAGCAGGAATTAGATGGACACGTCGCGTTATTGACGAGAAACAATTGCTAAACCCTGCAATATCGTTAATCTGGGAGTATGGAGTTTATTTTGATTGAGACTAACAATATTAACGTCTTCTGTAATATTTCATGGCGATGTAGCAGAAAGCAATTTTCAAATAATGAGTGAAAAGGATAATACAATTATTCTATTCACTGTTTGGTCTATTGTTGGTAAATGTAGATGAATACAAGTTCTTTTTGGCCATTTTGCTATTTATTTGTGTTTAGTCTAATAAGTCCATGCTAGTTGGCTTTCAAACTAGATGGTTTGATCGTTCTGGATAAAGGTAAATCTGGAAAAAATCAGGAAACTAATCCATATTTTTGTCACGTTGTTCTTGGAATATGCCGATATTTGAGTTGTTGCTAAAAATCTACCACTTCTGGTCATGAATGGTGTAGCATCATCAGATTGTCGCTCCAAATGTGGTCTTTATTTCCCATTTGATTTCATTGTGTTCAGTTTATTCAGGGCAGAGTATTCTATGAATTTAGATAGTTTTTATTTGTATTTGCTAGATTTTGTTAGGATGGCAGGTATGTATTTTGATCATTTAAAGCCGTGAATTGCATTTGTTTTCATCGTAATCCGAATGATGTCTTATAGCCAAACATAAGCATATAACTTTATTTTTGTCAAAATGATTTCTGTTATGTAAACCATCCAACAATTTGAATTTTTATTTCAATTTTATTTAATTTTAGGAAACTGCCCCTGTCAAAGATATTGATGGTACACTAATCAACAGACCTATTACGTTACCAGAAATGCAGGAAGATCGCTATACTAGCACTCAAACACTTCTTCAGAAAGACAAAAAAGAGGTACAGGTGTTAAATATATAGTTTACTGCTGATGGAGATTTATTTCTCCGAGGGAACAACCAGCGCAGTAGTCAGCGCTTCTGTGTTATCATTGATATATTCATAATTATATAATAATTGTTTACAAAACTTAAAATTTTTGAAAAAAAACTAAGGCTTTTCTACCTCAGGAATATATTACCTTAGCTGTATTTGGCAAAACTTTTAGGATTTTTGATTCTCAATGCTCTTCAATTTCGTACTTTATTTGGTCTTTTAAACATTTTTTGTTTCGAGCGTCATTGTTGAGTCTTTTGTAGACGAAACGCACGTTTGGCGTCAATATGGATCTTTAATCCAGCTAATTGCGATGAGTTTATTTACTTTGATATTTTGTTCCTTTTTGACTTTCTGTACTACTTGAATATGCTTATTTAGGCCGTTAGTTTTTGTTATTGAACGGTTTTCTATTTTTCATATAGGTGACATTTATAGCTATCTGCTTATCTGTATATTTATACCACTAAAATTTTTATTCTGATTATAATCAACATATCTTCTAACTTTGTTTTTGTCAATTTTAAATTGATTTATTAAATCACATGTAACATATTAACCGAACAGAAATGTGATCAACACGAAAAAAAACAAGCTTAGAAACACAAAACCCAGAAAAAATTGGGACGGGAAAGAACATCGAGTTCCAATAGACGAATCACTCGTGTTGATCATGACATGATCAAATACGGTGATGTTATATAAAAAACACAAGAAGAATGGAGACGTGAAATACCTGTGATTAGTCCGACCAACAAAACTATCGTTCTGTAAATTAACTTCGTATGGTTGTTGAATTTAGTCGTCTCTCCTTGCATTATAAAGTTTTATTTCTTCCTGATTTTAAATAATTTAGTTTTAACCATCTCAATAATTTATTTGGTATATTACTATATTTTGTTTGTTAAATTTGGTTGAAAAGTTATTTAGTAACCGTACAAACATTTAGACAATATAATGTTTTTCGCTTAGCCTATGCCAAATGGTGTCATAAACCCAGCGTTTGACGGTTCAATGGATCCGGTAAACATCGACGGAAATACGTCCTGGAGCGACACCAGTAGTGACAACATGAAAATAGGAGGAGATTCAAGGGCATCAACTCTTACTAGAAATATCGAAGCAGCAGCCATTGAGGAAGAACAGCAATCTCAGACCGAAAATAAGTACAACACTTATCCTCCTAAATATGTACAGTAAGTGTCAATTATATAGCTTCATAATTTTACTACTTTAAAGGAGAATTCTCCTATTCAATTTTAATTGCTATTTTGATTTTCCGTTATCATCCTATTATAACTGATGTTGTTTTCGCTTAATCGATACATGACTATTGACCGCTGTATACTATTGTTGCCTTAATTTATGAAAAAAATTTTAGGGCTGCATTTATTTTCTTCTGAAATTGTTCGTACCAGGTCAGGTATATGACATTTGTTTGCCGCTTGTTCCGTTGGTTAATAACGTTAAAATTTTCAGTTTTTATTGATTGTTCATCCCCTTTTTTAATTTACCGTTGAGTTCTGTATATTTGGTATCTTTATTTTTTTATGAAAGCACAATCATTACTTCTCTCAGTAATTGAGAATGGTACAATGTCAGTGGCGGATCCAGGGGGGAGGGGGGACATATAGTTGGAACCCCTTTTTAAAATGACTGGATCCGCCACTGAATGTAACAATAGCAAAAGTGTTTTAGAAGCAGGATTTTTCTGAATATAGGATCATATTATCAATAAAACATTCATTTCCACCACGTTTTAATTTTAGAACAAGAATAGCTTAATCTAGGTAACATAATTGTTTTTATTTAAATGATATAACAGTTCGTATAGTTCGAGTAATAATGTCGCCAAAAAAATTGGTAATTTATATTTTATACATCGTTGAATTTAAAACATTAGGCTTTGGCCGTTAATGATAAAGGCAAATAAAGAAAAGTGTTTTGGACGCATGACATTTATGAGGGCCCTCATGGGGTTTTTGATTATGTGATTACTTGGACGTTTTTTTAATGATTATTTGATTATTAAGCCAAATATTTCATGATTATTTGATTACCTAGGACTGTATTTTTAGTTTATGATTATTTGATTACTAAAGATAAGCAAATATTTAATGATTATGTGATTATATTGGCAAAAAAATGGTGATTATGTGATTACTATGACCCCCCCATGAGGGGCCTCATTTATAATGTGTTGTTTTCTTTTTTCTTCTGAAAGTTTATGTATTTCAATCCAATGAAAGATCTGATTCGAGTTTTGGTTCACATAATCCCAAATGACTTCAGGTTAATAGAGAGGTAAGCATGCAGACGTTTTCAGACACGTGTAGATGTGCCTTGGAAATCCCCCGGTTATGTATGCGTATTACGTAATCGATTTCGATGTTGGTTTATATTTTATTTTTCAGACACAAAGATCCAATTATAGACAGACCCGAGGTCAAACTTCCAGCCAATAATTCAAAGTGGGATGTTTTTCGGGTTACATCTAGAGACAAAGACTCAGGCATAGATGATGATTACATTAGCATCTTTAGAAAAATTGTCAAGGTCATCACAAGCATATTTCTTTCAATTTTCATCATACTCATGACAATGCTCAGCAAAAGTACATTATTACTTATAACTTCAAACGTTTATAAGAATGTGACATTAGATTGTGAAACTTCTCGATCAAAAGAAGGCATTGCAATAGTAACAAAATGTCGACGTGTTCCGCCTGACCTACCGCAAAGAGAAAAGTATCAACTTTCACAGAATGTAGAAGTTCGATGGTTGTGGGCTTTGTTTGTTGTGATAACGACGCCATATTTGTTTACATTTTGTAAAACGTTATGGAGGATATGTTTCAAGAAGACAAGACAGCCAACTCTTGCAGTTCTAGGAATAGTAAGTTATTTATTATAACGCAACATCGTTTGTAGCGTACATTTTGATTTGATAACGTCACAAATTGTTTTAGAAACATTCAACATTTGATTCTTTGAAAACATACACACAAGCGAAAACGACGTATGCCAGATTTTAAGTGTATGATTTGATGTTGTTTTCTGTCAGTTGGATAGTACATTAAAGTTATCTCCTAGTTAATTTGTTAATGTCAGAAGCATTAGCCTAGTAGTCAGCACTTCGGTGTTGACTTGAGTTATCATTGATATGTTTTTATTAATAAATTAACTGTTATCAAAACTTTGAATTTTTAAAAAAAAACTAAGGCTTTTCTACCTCAGGAATATTTGCTTAGCTGTTTTTGGTAAAAGGTTTTAGGAGCTGATGGGTCTTTTGTAGGCGGTCTAGCGTAAATATAAAATTTCAATCCTGGTATCTATTTTTGATGAGTTTATTTACATCTTTTGTTATGTTGATACATGAAGTGTTTTCTTACTTTCCTTGGAATTCGATATTGTTGTTATTTTACTTTCTACATTATTTATGTTATTGGCTAAAAATATCCATTCCTTCAAATTTATATTTTAATCGTTAAAATCTTATATGTCATTTGAATTTGCAAACCCAAAATGATATATACATTACAACTTTATAATATCTTTTTATTTTATAAATAGATTCCTCAGTGTAGTTGTTGTTATGTTGTATAACGTTTGAATCTTCAGATTTTGCGTTGAATAAGTTTCCAATGATTGATTGCCATGTTTAAAAAAAATCAAAATGATATTTACATGCTAACCTTATAAATTCTGTTTTTTTCTTTTTCAGGTTTTAGTTGTAGAAACCTTACATTCAATTGGAATTTGTATCTTTGCGTTTTATGTGCTACCAACAATTGATTCGATACGAGGTTTGTTTCTATGCTTCGGTGTGGCTGTCGTTCCATCGTTACTGAAACTATTTGATTGTCAGGGTGAAAGAGGACGTAAGTTTTATATCGTAATGGCAGATATAGTCGCACTTATATTTCAAATATCGGTTTTGACACTGTGGCCAGTAATTAGCATACTTCGTGGTGAGAAGACAGCTGAGAGTTGGGGTATTCTATTGTCTATGATTCTTATATCGCTCGGTTGGTGGGAGAACTACGTTAACAAATATACAAAACTTGGAAAGCTTGGTGACAAGTTGAAGGAATTGAAGAAAAATATTCGAAGAATGAGAACAAAAATTTACGCGGTTGTTAGCGCGTGGAAAATTATTCTAACATTGTTGTTGATGACTGCTCTTATGAGTACGTTCAAATCGTCGTGTCTTTCAGTTTTATTTTTTCATGGAAATAATAATGCAACAGACTGCCCACATATGGTATATCCACTGTATGTTTCTAACGTTCAAGGAGCGAGTTACTACAACGACCCATTTTGGACCGCCATTTTACAGATTTTTGCTTGCCTTTTGTGTTACACACTTTCGAAAACTGCGTGTAAAATAATGCTACAAGTTGCGAGCTTTTCGTTACCGTTAATGCTGGTTGCACCAATAATGGCAGGTGTTTTTATGAGTGATTGTGAATCTTGGAAATCTGGGAGTCAGACGAATTCCATAATGCCAGATTATTTACAGTGGACATGCGATCTACATGGAATTTCTTATGATTTCCTGGAAAAGTTGATTTCAGTTTATTATCTTCCGGTAGTTATTGGATGGTGGTTGTCCTTTATGTGGGTGACATTTCACATCTGGATTCCAAGAGTTGAAAGGCTGGTTCAGACTGAAAGGTAAGAGTTTATATAATTTGCATAGTAGGGAATACGGATGTATGATTGGTCATGTTTTAAAAAAAACACATCAGAGAAAACGAAAGACATGAACACCACTAAAATCGGGGGTTATCTTATGTGTTCCGAAGGAGTTCCTTAAATAATCGTGTTCTAATAACCTGATTATAATAAAACTTGGGTATTATTTATCTGTACACGTATTTATTATTAGTATTTTGTTTTTAAATTGTTTGCGATTGTTAACCCTTTCCGTTCATTTCATTAATGAAGAACTGTGAAAGAGTAAATAGATGCTTTTACTATAAAATTTATTTGTGTGTTTCTTGTTGTTATAGGATATACATAGCAAAAATAGCCTACAAAATATACACACATTTAGATATACATAATCAGTACCCAATGATCATGTGATGTCTAGATTCGGTTTTTCTGTAGCAATGCTTGACCATTCATAATGCAAATAACGTAAACACTGTATTTTTGTTCGTATACCTTATGTTCTATAGAATATCAAATACTGTAAACCAACTAATTTTCGCAATTTTCGCAAGTCGTAAAAATAAAGCGAATAGAAATCTTCACAAATATGTCAAAATCGGACTTTGCCTTATCTATTTACTTCAAGTATATTTTTGGATCGCGAAATTGCGAATTGCCGTTGATTCGGTTAGAAAGAGCGAAACGCGAAATAAAGTATCCGCGAAAATTAGTTGGTTTACAGTATTGTATAATTGGCAAATTAAATGTTGTTTTTATCATCAGGCTGTTCGTACAACCTCTGTATTGTGGTGTATTCTTGGAACAGTCGTTGATGTTGAATCGGAGACGAGATGATAGGGACAGAGATTTTCGAGGATCTGGCAAGGTAAACGCTTAATTATTTCCTTTTTCCTTCTCAATGTGTGGCATTACTTTTCTTTTTCCCTTTTCCCCTTTTTTCTAGAAAGTATGAAATTGATATGTTACGTACTAAAATAAACGCATAATTATCTCACGTATCCTACTCAATATGTGGGGATATTTTTTTCTTTCCTATCTTTCTTTTTTCTTCTCTTTCTCTTCCTTCCTTTTCTAGTATGTATGAAATTTATATGTCACATACTAACATACAAGGTGTGCAATACATTTTATTTAAGCTTCATTTTTTTCTATGTTAAACTGTCCATTTACCATTCTTAGTATTGTTCATGGTTAAATAAAAATGTTAACTGGTTTAAAACGTAGAAATATCACTGTGTTGTTATATGAAGAATTATAAATGAATACAAACTAACAGGCTCAACATTGCACTCATTGTCTTGCTCACGAAAGTACAGGTTTAAAATTAAGAATGAAAGTTCTAGTTCAGTATTTTTGTTATTTTACTTTTTATTCAAACAAAAAAAAAGAAAAAAAAGACTTATACGAATTTTGATCAAGATATTGTTAATTAACGTATAAAATCAAAATCAGTTCTATCAATATTTTACATATTTTTAAATGTCGTACACCATTACACCATACACCATAGAACTATACACCTACTTCCATTGCACCATATGCCATACACCATAGCACCATACATGTGTTTTGGAAGATGCACCATCCAAGGGCTGTATAGGAATTAATTTTAATGATTCAGCGTACACACATAAAGAGATGATTAAGGTTGAATCGTGTTTTTAAATATGAACTAATTTTCTTTCTTTTGTATTAGACAAAATTGAAGTTTATGCCAGACAGTCCTTTGGCGAAAACTGAGGCCGGATATTTTGACTATAACAGACCTTCTGTAAGGAAAAATCCCACACCAA
>CM034358.1:2475552-2565181 GCA_019925275.1 Mytilus edulis | reverse complement strand
TGAATGGTTCTGTGATTCTTGTGGTCTTGCTTTCGAATATGTAATGTTTTGTTTTCTGTACCTTTGTTTATTTATATAAATGAAGAACTGTAGTGGAATTAACATAAAAGTAAATTAGAAAACAGGTACTAGTATAGTATAGGTGTTATAAATACTATTGTAGGCTATCTATTGGACGCCTTTGTTTTGTTTGACTTATCTAGGTTGATCAATATAATCCCACCTATATCCCGACGCTATCTTTTATTTTGAATTTCAAAGTGAAATGCGTAATATAACCTTGAATGTCATAACATTGTACATAGACTTTTAAAAACAGAAACGTAAACGTTCTTGGAAACAAAAAAAAAAGTCTTCAGTCGTAGATTAAGAAAAGATGACTCGAACACATGCATTTTATACAAACATTGTCTATTTTGAAATCACCGACTGTTGACTCCGGGCATAATATTTTTTGGACAGGTTACCTACATGGTGGTAGGACAATCTGAAAATCTGTGAAGAAAGAGCAACTTAAGGAAGTTAAAGCTTACATTCGTTGCAATTTGGGAGACAAAATATTATTTTAATGTTTTCTCATCCTTTTTGTCCCAAATTGTATCTACATTAACCTTGATCGTACTTTTAATAGTAGCTCTTACTTGATCGAGTACAAGAATGTCTACCACGGAGTAGGTAACCTGTCCAAAAATTAAAGTCAAAAGTCACTCAGTAATGTGAACATGGTCTATTGCCCATATGCCATTACTTAGAATACATTTATGGATTATTCAGATAATTATGTTTTCCCCATAAATAGATCTTCCCAAATAAGAGTTCTTTTTTATTCTGTTAAGCTATTTGTTAGGATCTTTTGTCTAGTTTTACAAAAAAAAGGGAGATTAAAGTATTCTTTAATTTGACAGCAACTCAACAACCCTATAAAACTTAGTAAGATATGACGTTTGAGAGTAAGCAGACAGTTTTCTTTGACCTTGATAGCTCAGAAGTAAACAGGAACTACTTAAAAAGTGTTTTTATGATAAATTTGTCTAAGGTTTTGTATTGCTATATGAATGCTTCTTTGTTTCTTAACTCCTCTACCATTTACAATACATGTCTGCGCTATCAAATATGCTCTCATTCTAAAGTGGCAGGATTCTCCTCCCCCCCCCCCCCCCCCCATGTTGGCTTACCATTCAGGACATGTCTTTTGTATTTATTATTGATGTATGTTCCTCCTCAAAATGAATTTGATAATAATTACAGGGGAGGAGAGAGTAAGAAGCAGTCCAAGTATATTAAACATGCATTAATGATACATTCTATATTTGCTTCTTGACCTTAAATAGACTACAATCTATCATATTTCATCGATTACAAATCTACATGGCGACTTGACGATTCGGTTGTTTAGTATACATTTGCAATTCCTTCATTGATTTACCAAATGTGTACATATAGCTCGTGTTTAATGCGATAAACGCGTGATAATGAAAATGGGGAATGTGTCATCTTGAGAAGACAACAACCCAACCTAAGAACAGAAAACAGTGCAAAGCAACTAATGGGTCTTCAACAGAGCGAGGAAATTCTGAAACAGGAGGTCTTCAGTTGGCTACTTAACAAAAATGTGTATAATGATGTACAGTAGTTGTCGTTTGTTTATGTAATTTGTACGTGTTTCTCATTTCTCTTTTTTTATATAGATTAGACCGATGGTTTTCCCGTTTGAATGGTTTCACACTAGTAATGTTGGGGCCCTTTGTTGTTCGGTGTGAGCCAAGGCTCCGTGTTGAAGGCAGTACATAAATTGTTATTTGGATGGAGAGTTGTTTCATTGGCACTCATACCACATCTTCCTATATCTATATATATGTAAATAAAAATGCACGTCACTTAACTAAAATGTAGGTTTTGAGGGGGGAAAAAACATCCTTCATCACAAATATTCTTTTGACGGTGGATATTTTAACGACCTTGAGTGGCTAGCCCTTGCACGGTCGGCTAACAAATATTCTTTTAAAATTTTATTTTTCACAAGTCATAACAATAAATTGCACAATAAATTATCTTGTAAATGTAATATAAATTCCTCCAAAAGTATTTGACAACAATCACCTATAACATAGTACAGCAAGTTATCAGTGGACGAGATAACGCAACAAAGAGGGGAGAAAGATACCAGTCAAACTCAACAAAAGTCAGGAAAGATAACTTTGATAAACCAATACCGAGAAAAATAATAAATAATAATACCTGTGTTTAAGGATTTATGTTAATATATAGTAATGATATACCAAGTGGTACTGTTCAAAATAATGTCAAACATTTCTCAATTATTTATTACTTTAAAAAATTACATAATAATGTATTGTTTTGCCAAATGAATTAAAAAAAAGATTTGATCATATAGAAAATTACTTGTTTACATGTTAAGTAACGTCAAGCGGCAAATATTAGAAGTATAAATACAAGACGATATCATGTTGATACACTAAGTCGTTACTAGCAATTGGAAGGTAGCAGTCTTCCGTTAGATTTGTCCATTTATTTTTTCAAATGAAATACCAATTTGAAATTTGTTTTGGGAAGGGGGACCGAATCAACGTCTTCACGCACTCATAACAAGCATGTACTATCTAGAAGCTTTTTTGACTATCCTCATAATTATTACATGAAGTATATTAACTAAAATTATAATCAACAAGAATGTGTTCAAAGTACACGGATGCCCCACTCGCACTATCATTTTCCATGTTCAATGGACCGTGGAATTGGATAAAAAATATTTGGCATTAAAATAAGAAAGATCATACCATAAGGAACATGTGTGCAAAGTTTCAAGTTGTTTGGACTTCAACTTCATCAAAAACTACCTTGACCAAAACTGTAACCTGAGAGGAACAGACAGACGAACGGACGGAAAAACGAATAGACGGACGGACAAACGAACAGACGGACGCACAAACGAACAGACGGGCGCACAAACGAACAGACGGACGCACAGACCAGAAAACATAATGCCCCTCTACTATGGTTGGTGGGGAATAAAAATCGAAATATGAAAGATTTAAAACAAACTCCACCGGTACAAATGAAGAATATAATCTATAAGTGCTCTTGGTAATCTAGATCAAGTGTTGTTCAGTGTTACTGTACCTGAATTACATAACATTTGATAAACATATAAAGGCACAATATTTGCTTAGGAGGCCATCTTGGATTTATTTATAATGAAGCAAGATTAAAGCACGAACCAGCTGCATTTATATTTAGATAAGAGCTTTAATTGTAGTTCTTTCATGTCGGTTGTAGTTATTTATGATTTTGTTTTTTGAATTACAATAAAAATAAAATTGAGAATGGAAATGGGGAATGTGTCAAAGAGACAACAACCCGACCAAATAAAAAACAACAGCAGAGGGTCACCAACAGGTCTTCAATGTAGCGAGAAATTCCCGCACCCGGAGCGTCCTTCAGCTGGCCTCCTAAACAAATATATACTAGTCCAGTGATAATGAACGCCATACTAATTTCCAAATTGTACACAAGAAACTAAAATTAAAATAATACAAGACTAACAAAGGCCAGAGGCTCCTGACTTGGGACAGGCGCAAAAATGCGGCGGGGTTAAACATGTTTGTGAGATCTCAACCCTCCCCCTATACCTCCAACCAATTTAGTAAAGTAAACGCATAACAATACGCACATTAAAATTCAGTTCAAGAGAAATCCGAGTCTTATGTCAGAAGATGTAACCAAAGAAAATAAACAAAATGACAATAATACATAAATAACAACAGACTACTAGCAGTTAACTGACATGCCAGCTCCAGACTTCAATTAAACTGACTGAAAGGTTATGATTTCATCATATGAACATCGGCACAATCCTTCCCGTTAGGGGTTTAGTATCATACCATCATAACATATATGAGAAGAACATAACCCGTGTCATGCCAACAACTGTTTTTAGAATAAATGTGTTTAGTTCTGATGCAAAGACCTTATCAGTGACTCAATATTAACGCCAAAATATGATAAATACATTTATTATGTTTTTGGAGATTTGTAAAGGAGTTTTTACGTCGTTTATAACTATTGCTGTAAATGTCTTTTGGTTTTGTGAGTCCTTGTTTACTCCTTGGTTTTGATTATTATTGTTTTACTAGACCAAGAATTACAGCACCACAATCAAAATCCTGAAAATGAAATAGGTACACCAGCTGTGACTCTTAACCATGCTTTGTATTTTGGTCACTTAATTTTTATGATGCTTTGTGTTTTGGTCACTTTTTACTATGCTTTGTATTTTGGTCACTTTTTAACATGCTTTGTATTTTGGTCACTTTTTAACATGCTTTGTATTTTTGTCACGTGTTATCATGCTTTGTATTTTGAGATACTTTTTAACATAGTTTATGTTTTGGAATTCGACGTTTAAACACGGAGGCAAATTTAATTTACAGCAGCTAAAAAGAAATTCCATGAAGACAAAACTCTAGGTCATCGGGAATTTACTATCATTGACATGAATGAGACAAGCCTACTTTACACATATAGGCCGTTGAATGTGCATGATACGTAAATATTTAGCCGGTTTCTAAAATAAGATTCTGTTTTTCAGAACATTGAAAAATTTCCCTTGTGGTGTGACTTATATTAGTATTGTAGTTTATTTTACCATTATAAATAAGTCTTACCTGAAGTTCAGTACATAATTTATATCTACGTCTAGTATAGAGGTTATTGTTATAATATTGGGATATAAATAAATACACTTCAATATGTTGTTTTAAAAGATGGCACTTTAACAATGGGCCATTCCAGTTAATATCTGCTAAAGGGGGATGGATGGTCCTTTCTGAGGGGTGTAAAATATATACATCTTAGGATGAAAAATTTTGTCCTGCATTTTTTTTAGTTGTAATCTCTGTCCTGCCTTTTTATTTTTCACTCTATTGGGTCCTGCTTTTTTTTTTTTTTAGTTTATCCTGACTTTTTTACTTAAATTGTCATCCTGACTTTTTTTTTTGCAAGTGTCTCATCCTGCCTTTTTTTTTACTCAAAACTCCTGTCCTGCCTATTTTTTTCAATATTCATCCTAGCCCCCCCCCCCCCCCCCCCCCCATAAAAATCAAATGGTAGCTCCCTAAAGACTAAAATGTCTAAATGACACGAATTACTCAAATGACAAATGAGTAGCCAATTAACTTGACTATGACTTGGTCTCTGGTAGGGTGTTGTCTCATTGGCCATACCACATCTTCTTTTATCTATATGACACTTTGAATAGCCATTTAACTTGACTATAGACACGGATAAGTGAATGACAACTAGGACACATTTAGTAGCCAGGTAACACGACAACTGAAGTGGAATCTTATTATATTATTATTTATAATATTGGTTTTCATCTTGATGTCGTTATATAGTATATTGAATACTAAAATGGTGTGGAAAGGTTAATATTTACAGTACAATTTATTTAGTATATCATGTATATTGAATACTAAAATGGTGTGGAAAGGTTAATATTTACTGTACAATTTATTTAGGATTCCGACTTACAGGATCTGTTCCGTAATTGACCCGGATATTATACATGAATATTTTCGAGGAAAACTTCAGAGTTCAGTAAAGCCAGAGCATATAATTGTATTATATGCCTCTGGTAAAGCCGTTGATGTTGTTTTAGTTTCATTAGCCTGTTTATCTATTTGTCTAGCTTAAGAAACAGCCCAGCTGAAGGACGCCTCCGGTGCGGGTATTTCTCGCTACATTGAAGACCTGTTGGTGACCCTCTGCTGTTTTTTTTAATTTGGGCGGGTTATTGTCTCTTTGACACATTCCCCATTTCCATTCTCAATTTTATTGCATGAACAATTATAAAAACAATAGTTCAGCAAACGCATACATCACAAGAAACGGATTGCTGCCTCCCCAGAGAATCGCTTTTTTATCACCTCTTTTATGTTAAGGAGCTACCATTTGATTTTTAGGGGGAAGGGGGCTCGGATAAATTTGAAAAAAATATGCATGATAGGAGTTTTCAGTTAAAAAAATAAAGGCAGGATGACATTTTAATAAAAAAAAAAATCGGGTTAAACTACAAAAAAAAAGGACAGGACCGAATAGAGTGAAAATAAAAAGGCAGGACAGAGATTACAAGAAAAAATGCAAGACAACATTTTTCATTCTAGCTCCCTCATAAAAATCAAATGGTAGCTCCCTTTATATGCACACGTACATAGTTATTTCTTATAAGCCATATGGGTGGGTGAAATCTTAATTACAGTTCGTATTGCAAGGTTTCGTTGTCATAGTGATTTTGTTTTTGTTGCATATTTTTGTGGTATGTTTCTATGTCTATTAACCCCTGTTTCATTTGAGTTGATTGTCCTATGGGATTATGACATTTTGATTATTCTACATTGGTCCTTGTAAGTATATGTTAACATTGTTTGTCAAGCTATGATAAGATAAATCTACCTATGACCCTGACCTATGAAGATCAAATGTACTTAGACTTCCGGGTAATGACCAATATCTGAACATTTTGTTTTTGTTCCAACTTTGTCAAAGCTGTAAATCATTCTCAGATTTATCTCCCTTGATCAATATTTGAAAAAAATTAAGTCCATTTTACTGTGTCATGGCTGTTGATCATGCGTGCATAAGATGTATGTCCCTTGACCAGTATTTGAAAATATTTATTGTTACAACATGTATTCGTATTTTACTGTTTTTTTGCTGTTGACTATCCATAAATAAGTTTATATCCCCTTTATTTTCATTTGTTCTTTTAATTGTGAAGTAGAATCTATATATATGTAACGACAAAGTCTGGAGACATATCATCTCAAAAACCAAAATATATTGTTCAAATGAAGTCATGATAGTTAGGAGCAGAGAGGTTAAAGATATATTATAAGGATAAAAGACCTTGGGGTACTAAATCCCAAAACTAGTGTTTTATAAGCTGAATCTGATGAAAATACTTAGAAGTATAAAGATAGGACAACAGAACATATATCCCAGAATATCAATTAGGCAAATACGTCAAATTTTGGTCTGTCAACTAAATACTATTACCGTAAGTTAGTAAAGTTAAGTATGACCAATCAATCAATCTGAACGTATTCCAGTCAAATAATCAAATATGGAACCAATAAGTAGATAGAGTTAGCACTTTTCAAATAAGCTAGGCCTACTAAACTTAAGTGTATGCAGGTAATAATGCATGGCTCCAACTTGGCACCAAGAGTAAATATAAATTAAGCATAGTTCACCTCAGCTCTTCGGAGAACAGATATCGACCCCATTAGCCAATAATATATAGTTTCATACAATAAATGTTTGAAACTCGAGAGAAGAAAAAGTTAGGAAAGTTCTAGTCGAGTATAATTTTTATGAAATTAACGATACTAAACATTAAGGCAAAAAGTTCAATCTCAACGATGGTGTCAACTGACTATAGAGTGGTCTAGGAATGTTTACTAGCCATTAGATTTGTAATTTCATGTATTATAGTACAATCGATCAATTTTTAAATTCTATTCTACATACATGTATATATAGTAACGAACTTTGAGTGTTTTGTTTTTCTTTTTTCAGATAGGGGTTATCTAAAAATAATAGAACTTTTAGTGTATCGTTTTCTGTTTACGATATAGGTTATCTCAAATAGTAATACGAGCTTTCCCTAAAGCATACAAAAATTATGTCAGACGGCAAATTTACAGAAAATGTCTGTATGAAGTCAGGAATAAGACAGTTCACTCGGTTCGTCGGTAAATAATATAGAATTAAGAATAGAAATGGGAATGTCAAAGTAACAACAACCCGATCAAAAGAGCATGCAGACAACAGCTGAAGGCCACCGATAGGTCTTCAACGCAGCGAGTAAATCCCGCACCCGAGGTGATGCTCAGCTTACGGGGCGCCGAATGGGACTCTTGTGGTTTTGTACAAAATTCAATTCTGTCATAACAAAATCATTTTTGTCTTACAAAACTATGTGCTACAGACTTGTTTTGTGAGAACTTCAATTTTGTGATGACAAAATTCATTTGTGTAGACAAAATTAATTTTTGTCATGACAAAATTCATTTTTGTAGACAAAATTCATATTTGTCATGACAAAAGTCAAATTTGTCTAAAAGGTATGCAAATATAAACATATTTGCATACAAAATTGACTTTTGTTACCCGATATGGAAATTAAATCACAAAAGTCAATTGTGTGAGGTAAGATTCAATTTTGTGAGACAAAATTGACTTTTGTGAGACAAAATTGACTTTTGTGAGACAAAATTAACTTTTGTGAGACAAAATTGACTTTTGTGAGACAAAATTGATTTTTGTGAGACAAAATTGAATTTTGTCAATTTTGTTGAGACAAAAGTCAATTTTGTTGAGACAAAAGTCAATTCTGTCAATTTTGTTGAGACAAAAATCAATTTTGTTGAGACAAAAGTCAATTTTGTTAATTTTGTTGAGACAAAAGTCAATTTTGTCAATTTTGTTGAGACAAAAGTCAATTTTGTCAATTTTGTTGAGACAAAAGTCAATTTTGTGACGACAAAATTCATTTTTGTGACGACAAAATTGACTTTCGTGAGACAAAATTGACTTTCGTGAGACAAAAATCAATTTTGTTGAGACAAAATTCAATTTTATTGAGACAAAATTCAATTTTGTCAATTTTGTTGAGACAAAAGTCAATTTTGTCAATTTTGTTGGAACAAAAGTCAATTTTGTCTCACAAAAGTCAATTTTGTCAATTTTGTTGAGACAAAAGTCAATTTTGTCAATTTTGTTGAGACAAAAGTCAATTTTGTCAATTTTGTTCAGACAAAAGTCAATTTTGTCAATTTTGTTGAGACAAAAGTCAATTTTGTCAATTTTGTTGAGACAAAATTCATTTTTGTCAATTTTGTGTAACAAAAGTCGATTTTGTATGCAAATTAGTTCACAGAAACCAAACTAAACTAATTTGAATACAAAATTGACTTTTGTCGCCCAATTTTCAAATTAGGTAACAAAATTCAAGTATGTGTAACAAAAATGAATTTTGTCATGACAAAAGTGACTTTTGTCCGCTGATAGATAATTTTGTATGACAAAATTTTAGATTTGTAGTATGATACAAATTTTGTTAAACTGAACTTATTTTTGTTGAACAAAAGTCACTTTTGTCCGTACAAAATTGAATTTTGAGTACAAAACCACAAGAGTCCCATTCGGCGCCCCGTACAGCTAGCCCCTAAATACAATTGTGTACTAGTTCAGTGGAAATGGCTACATTTTGGCAGTCTTTATTGACTTTATAGTACATCTTGGTATTTTTGTTTATACTTTTTACAGCAAATTTTACGTCAAAATAAAATCCTCTGTTACTAATTCCTAATTCTAAAGAGCGCCAATCTTTTTTTTACAACGACACATCCTGGATCTACGGCTGCTATAAGAGCGATTTAAACATTCTTAAGGATCACTGATATCACAATGTGTTATCACTTAACTATAGATGACCATACTTGTTCAATACAAGATAAGTTCAGCAATGACCACATATTTGTTCAATACAAGATAAGTTTAGCAATAATACCGAAACGAATTCCTGAGCTAATCGCATTCTATAGATAGGAAAATCTTTTAGGAGACGTAAACACACATTTTTTTAATTTTAATTTGTTTTCATCTGGCATTGAATAGTTGGACGCCGTATATTGACCCCTCAATGTCTGATTTTCTTTACCATATCGATGCTGTCATGTATATATATCTCAACATCTTCTATTGATATATTTTCATTTAAAATTAACCTTTTTCTTATGCAAATGGTTCTATTTCAGCAAGCATTCATTATTTTCAAACGAGCTGTAATGAACACATCTCGCTTTAGAATAGTGTGATATTATTTATATAAATGAGATACAGTAGACATAGGAGAGTCATTTTACGCGTTTAATAAACCAGAGGCGGATTTAGGAGGGGCAGGGGGCCCGGACCCCCCTTTTTGGGAAAAAATTTGGTTGCTTATATACATGTAGGGAATCACTGAAGTGTGACTGGAGCGGGCCCCCTCTTAGGTCAGTCAGTGGGCCCCCACTTATGAAAATTTCTGGATCCGCCACTGTAAACAAAACAAACTAAAAAAAAATACAACTATTACATAAGGAAGAGATGTAATATGATAACAATTGAGACAATTATCCATCAGGCCTAGTATATAACAAAACAATTTACAAAACACAAATATGACAGTCATGTATACCAACGACAACCACTAAATAACGCCGGACTTGAACAAAAAGAATGAGTCGGAATCGAAAAAAACAACATGCGTGTTAGTGTTCACCGTCTAACCTTTCACGGTGATTTAACAGTACTGTATTTGTCTTGTTTCAATCTTTTTGATGTTGCGTACACTTAAAAGTTGGTGCACTGTTGAATTCTAAATCACAGTAACACCAATTGCATATATTATATTTCTATTTAAGCATTTACTATTAAATAGCTTGAATAAAGTAAGAAATAAAAGTAAAAGCCTACCTCGGGTTCCATGTTTTGAGTTTTAATCCGTTCGAGAATATCAGGTATTTTCTTGTTTGTGGCGATAGTGGGTCGACTCTGTTATCACACAAGTTACTGTTTGATTTATACTGATAAACATTTTATCTCTTTAAATTTAAATAGTTTTTAATTATAAGGTAAACTGCAGCGTCTTTCGAATGTTGTTGGGTTTTTTTCAGACCAAAAGTTGAATTATTTTTTATTTAATAAATACAGATGACGAATTGCGAAATAAGACCAAACTTAATACTAACAAGTCTTGTATTTAATTGTTTTTTCCTTGTGTTAGACAATTTCAAAGCAGATCGATTTCCCCTGATTATAAAGGTAGAAGTCTTTACATTTCGCTACCAAAACCATACACAAAAATACTTGTTGTTTTATTTTTATTGGTTTGTTTTATGTTATGTTATTTTACCTTACATTTTAATAAAATTGAGAATGGAAATGGGGAATGTGTCAAAGAGACAACAACCCGACCAAATAAAAAACAACAGCAGAGGGTCACCAACAGGTCTTCAATGTAGCGAGAAATTCCCGCACCCGGAGGCGTCCTTCAGCTGGCCCCTAAACAAACATAAACTAGTCCAGTGATAATGAACGCCATACTAATTTCCAAATTGTACACAAGAAACTAAAATTAAAATAATACAAGACTAACAAAGGCCAGAGGCTCCTGACTTGGGACAGGCGCAAAAATGCGGCGGGGTTAAACATGTTTGTGAGATCTCAACCCTCCCCCTATACCTCTAACCAATGTAGTTTGTTTGTTTGTTTATTGTTTTCTCTTTTGTCATATCTTTACGACATTCGATGTTATGCAATAATAAAAAAAGAGATCTCTGAAATTTACATAAAACATGATGGTCATTAAAAGAGGGGCAAAAGATACCAGAACTGTCAAACTCATAAAACGAGAATAAACTGACAACGTCATGGCTAAAAATGAAAAAAAGACAAATAATAGGCCTAGTACACATGACACAACATCATCAATTTTCGTCTAACATATATATACGTCACTTTCAAAATCACATGTTCCTGGCCAAGGCCATGAACAATTAAAACAGAAGCCACCAATTGAACATAATAACACGTGCTTTGTCTGCCAATGAGACTAATACTAAGTACATAGACAGGGGAACAAAGTAACGAATATATGCTCCAGAAAACAAAATGAACCATGGAACATGATAAGAACACGTGGTTTGACTGCAAATGAGACAGCTATACATTAAGGATGTAAACAACGTACATATTAAAAGTCAAGTTTATTTGTAATATTTGTCAATGCCAGATCAACCAACAACTGGGTATTCTTCAAACACGGGTGAAATTAGGTAACCAGAGAATGTACAGTACACTTCATCGGTTGCTCCATACATGTACGTTTTGGCGCCATTTTTAGAGTCTACAGCCATAACGTAAACTTCATCACCTAGAATGAAAACAGTATTTGAACAAATTGGATGATGATTAATTTGATATCATGTTATTTTAATTTATTTTACAAGTCATGTGTTATTTAATTCTATTTTACAAGTCACGTGTTATTTAATTTTATTTTACGACTCATGTGTTATTTAATTTAATTTTACAAGTCATGTGTTATTTGAATTTTATTTTACAAGTCATGTGTTATTTGAATTTTATTTTACAAGTCATGTGTTATTTAATTTTATTTTATTTTACAAGTCATGTGTTATTTAATTTAATTTTACAAGTCATGTATTATTTAATTGTTCTTTATTACTCGGTAATAAACGAAATATTGTCGTAGGTAATAAACAAATAAATACTTTACTTATCAAGTGACATGTGAATTTTTTTTGTCTCAATTTAAATGTAGATCAATGGTATTTAGCATGGAAAATATACAATTCAAATGCAACCACTACAATGATCTTCATGGTCTCGCTCGTCGAGAGACCCGCAGGAGCCCGCATGGATTAAAATAAACCATGTGCTGTATAATTGCTAATGAGACAACTATAACCACAGAAATCCGAAGGACGTGGATTTCATCAACTATAGGACAATGTACGGCCTTCAATAATGAGCAAAACTGTAAAGTCGCCTATATGTTGAAAATGCCCGACATGACAAAATGTAAAATAAGTCAAATGAAAAAAAACATGACCTGATTTTGATGCAAAACAAAAAAAAACGAAAAACATATATGACTTTAACCAACAACAACCAATGAAGCACTTGCTCTTGACTTGGGACAGGCACATATAGAATGGGTATATTCAAATGTATGAGTCAATTGGCCCAAAATACGAAAAGTTTCTATCTTCTTTTAAAAGTTGACAGGTCAACAGGTTTGCACTTGAGTTTATCGTTAATTTGACTTACTTACAGAAAATTCTACCTGCAAAGTTCGACTGATAAAAAATAATCAGCATTAACTTTTATACAGTCTGTACCTACCAAACTGACAAAAAGATTAGATCGATAAAGTATATCAAAAATATGACGATCAATAACTGCCCTAATCAGACCATATGTTATCCATTCAATGCTTACATATCATCAGAACATTTAACGAATTAAATTGAAAACGAAAGTATAAACCTACTAAGATTTTAAAACAACATTTTGTGAATTTCTCCGTTAGTCTAAGAGAACATTAGTTTACCTATTAATTGAAATTGGCTTCAAACATCTTTTCGTAACTTCAAATGCCTTTAGATTTACCTTATATTCATTTGGTGATTTTCGTCTATTGTGTCTATTTTATTTTATTTTTTATTTTTTTCGTGCTCCGTACCTATCTATCTTTCGTGCTCCGTACCTATCTATCCACTTGCAAAAGAGTTTTTGTAGGTTGTTCTTATACTGTATTGTAACACCACTCTCACATGTTTTTAGCAAGTCGCTCATAAACATGTTTGACCCACGATGTTCTTTATGTGCCTGTCCAAGGTCAGGAGCCTAGGATTCTTTGGTTTAATTTATATGTCTGTGAAATTTGTTATTCGTAAATAATAATTTTATAAATTATCACGCTGGTTTTGCTGTTTGTATTGTTTCACAATTGTCATATTGAGGCAATCAGATTGATGTTGGGGCCTAATATAGCATACTATACGGCATGTTTTTCTCATTGTTAAAGGCCTTCAGATTACCTATGTTTTTCTCATTGTTAAAGGCCTTCAGATTACCTATAACTGCTCATATTCACCATGTCCACGCTAGACAGTTGTCTGACTGACAACCATATAACATCTTCTTTTATATTGTATAGCAAGGTTGGTTACTGTTTAACGAGAGCTTATGGGGAACCATTATATACAAGGATATGAAATTGTTATCGTTAAAACGTGGGTTGAAATCGCATGTAGTGTAAACAGGTGTGTCAGTTTCTTGTCAATTTACCTGTCGTTATAAAAATGCCCTTTTTATCTCAATTAATCAAATTCAATTTAATTAGTTATCAAATTCGGGTATTTATTTTTAACGCGAAGTGGATTTGCAGCAGATTATTGATGCCCTCTTTGTTTAGCGTCCTACTTAACGTTGTCTGGTCTTAAAAAATTTTCTCCTCTCGACGTATTACTATATTATATAGATGCGACATATATAATTATAAATACACTTCTCATAGCACTGTTCTGAATTGTGTCTATAATTGTATTTAATAAAGACAGGTAAACAGTGAACAGCATAGTTAGAAGAGCTTTTTGCTGTTATTGGACCCCCCCCCCCCCCCTTTTAGCCCCCTCTTAGAACAGAATCGAAATATTTCACAAACCACCTCGCAGAGAAAAGAAAAATACGTCTATGGGTGTATCGGGGTCTGAAAGAGTGTCTTTATTTCTGTATATATATGCGGGTCCCCAACGATAGGAAAGGGTTTATCGGGGTCTGAAGGAGTGTCTTTGTTGCTGTATAATCTTTAGATTTTCAGTGCTTTTTCTACATTATTTTCTTCGTTATTCTTTATTTTTTTCAATCCATTAAGGGTCATCCAGACCTTCCTGTGTGAAAATGGAGGTTACAAGCAACATACCTTTAGATATATGAATGGCGACTGAGTTTCCACCGGCTGAGTAGTCATTGGCAGTATGTCCGTATACAGATACAACATAATGATAATTATGGTACAACTGAAGCCAAACTGTTTTGTCCTACAATGTAGATAAATTATATAAATAAGGAGATGTGGCTAAATTTCCAATGAGATAACTATCCACCCTAGTTTAAATGAAGTGGATGTGAGTAGTTATAAGCAACCGTACGGCCTTCAACAATGAGTAAATTACAATGTTTTATAAGTTAACAGTAAGAATCATCAATGATACTGAAGAATCGATTTGAGACAGAATGAAAATATTTTATGTCTTTACTCTAAAAATATATTTATGAAAATAAATAAAAAGTTGACATCTATAATACTAAAATTACGAGGTCCAATTTGTTAGCCGTCATCACGTAAAAACGACGAATCAAAGAATTCAACTTTATATATAACTAATATAGTACAAAGGTGTAGATTAAAAATTACACCACTCCAGGCCGTTTTGTTTTCCACGTAATTAATATTGCCAATAATTAAGAAGTTCCGGGTTGAGTCCGATACCGATACCAATAGTATATTCACCTGTTACCTATTACCTTATTTGTACGTTCCGCATCTGACAGGCGCACCACCAAACGGTACATATTCAGGATTAATATGCTATATACACGGGTCATATTCACAGGGTTGACACTACTAGATTGTCAAATTGTTCCTATTGTAGCATTTTTATCAGTAAAACTTTCTAAGATAACAATACGAATACTAAAAATCTGGACTAAAATAAGGCGTATAGGTACAGTTTTCAATTTGTTAGCGGGCATGACGTAAAACAGCGAATCAAAGAATTCAACTTTATAACTAATATAGGACAATGCTGTTGATTAAAAAATATTCCATTCCAGGACCTTTTATTTTCCAACTAATTTATATAACCAACAATTGATAAGTTCCAGTTCGACGGATTCAAACAGAAAGATTTGAAAGCAGAGAAAACTGCGTATCTTATAATCGACATGACTTTATCAGATGACAATACTAATATCAAAATAAGGCTTGCGCATAGTTATATACTTTAATTCAGTCACGGACCCGCGATATCACGGGTGTGTTCTAGTTTATATATAAACTTATTGTAATAAGTACACTTTCAGTATAGTTTTGATACATATGGGGTCAATATGTTCTGTCCTATAAAATAAAGATAAAAAAATAATTCATCCTGCTATCAACGTGCCACACAGAGCTTTTGTCTTACAATGATAAAACAATTATTAACTTATTCAGTGGCGGATTCAGAGGGGGCGTAGAGGGCGTACGCATCCCTCTTTGCTGGCACTTTTTTTTTTTTTTTTTTTTTATAAAATGATTAATAATCAGCCTAGACTTCGTGAATTTTGCTGTGTATTTAATTTTATAAAGATATTTTTTCGCTCGTATTCACTGTTATATATTATTGATTATGTCAAAGTTATGTGATTCGCTACGGTGGAGTTGACAATATCAAAACGTCGGGAAAAAAAACGTCACTCAGTCATTTTGAAATTCAGTAACTCATGTTTAGGCTAAGGATGACGCCTTCAAAGTATTGAGCAAGGACGTATTGACTTATTTATCACAATTCAATTCCACCCAACAGAAAATTATACTCCATTACACTCTAAAAAAAAACGGGCATATTCTTTTTGGGAGGGGGGGATTGCATGTGAATCCCATATCTGACCGGAAGGTCTGTTCCGCCGAACTGATATACTGAATATTTTTTTCAAAGCCCGACTGTAAACGGCCTGCTGGGTGTGGCCTATATGACTCCATGTGTCGAACGTTATTCACAACTTCATTTTCGTTTCCGATTCATTCGTAGCCTTTTGGTTGATTTGTACCCATCGCTTCCATTGTTGGGGGAAACATTTCAACCAAACATTTCAATGGATAAAAATTTCTTGTTTGTTTTTCTTCGTGTCGGTCGTATTGTAAATTTCATTGAATAGCCGTATATCTTGTTCATAACAAGAAATCTGTAACCTAACCGTACAACAAACGGGAATTTCCCATGACCATTTTTACTGACAAATTCCACTTCAAATATATTAAAAAGTACATATAGCTTTGGATCCATTCAATTATTTTATAATAGACAATCAATGTAGAGAATACGGCACCAAAAATGTCCAGCCCTACACTTTAACTAAAATGCATTTTACACTTATTTTATGTTTTTTAGCAAAAAAAAAAGTCCCCAAAAATTTTTCGCCTCGCTCCGTTCGGCGAAATTTATTACTTCGCCCCCACTTTCCAAAATCCTGAATCCGCCCCTGTTATTAACTAATATATTAATGTTGATACCTTTATGTTCATACGCTGAATAACAAGAGAGAGAAATCGGACAAAATTAAGAAATGTAGATGCTAACAATCAGTCTTTATCTATGTAAGAGTATTTTGACAAGATTGGTGCTGCTCAGCCTGCCGGGTGTTTTCTTTGGAGTGTTTTGTGCTCTTGTTTGTTTCTTTGTCGTCTGTCGTTTATTATTTTTATCATGGCGTCGTCTGATTATCTAGAACGCGTTAGTTTTGAATGTCCCCTTGGTATCATTTACCTCTTTTTTTAATAAATATCAAAATTATTAATTCAATTTTCAACTTTTGTCAATTTCTAAGTTTAAACAAACATTGTATTATTTCTTTGAATTATCTCCCTTACAACATATGTAGAGGAAACAAATGTTACTACAATTTTTTTTCCTTTTTGTATTCACCAAATCGCTTAATAGGCTATTGCAGGAAGATGTTTTGTTAAAAGGGGGAAATAACCTAGATAGAAAATAAAATAAACCAAAGGCAGCATTACATGTTTACAAGAAAACAAGCAATACACATACCAGCTTTCGAAAAGAGATTTGATTTTTAAAATATATCAGGTTTGGGTGTGTATGTTACATGCGTATTAATAAATGTTAAATTACTCAATTAACTTATTTGATATGATACATAGAACAACAAAAACATACAAGACTCTACGGCGACAGACCACACAAACAACCAACACATGAATTCTCCAAAAATATAAACGAAAGCATTTAAGGTAGTATATGGGTGTCTTCCTTCATCTTGGATTGTAAAAAACAGAGAATCAAAGGTCCAGATTTTCCATCAAGTTAGCAAAATTTGATGCAGGAATTCAGATGTTTAATGTACATTTTCATTTAAAAGTACCAATTTATAAGAATATAACTTCTAAATATTGATATTTTTGCAAATGTTAATTATTTTTGGTTGTTTCTATTTTTTTTTTAAATTGGCATTTTAAGGGGAGGTAACTCTAAAAAAGTGCCTTTTCTGAAGGATTCTGTATAGAATTTTCCTATTTTGTATTTTAGCCGGAAAAAAATGTACGGTGACCCTATCTTTTCTTTTGATATTCTCAAAGCAGTGTCTGAAAGCTATCTTGTATTTAACAATTCTATCATTTTGTTTAGTTTCTAATCACAAAATGGTGTTTTTTCCTGTATAATTCATACAAAATGTGTCATTTTGTCCCGTCCTGTAGCTTGAGAAAATGCCCGGTGACCTATCATTTTTATTATATTTTTCAACATGTATCAATAGATACAACGTTTTGGCAAAGTATGAAAAAATTCTATCATTTTTATTTTAGACTCCCATACCACCTTAAGAAACAAAAATTTACGTATCGTCCTTTAGGTATCATTACCTGCTTAGAAAGGGCGTGGAACTGGAAAACATATATACCACTTTGAGGACATCTAAATCGTCCTGAATTGCTGTCATATCCAGAACCGATGTTGGTGAATATTCTGTCAAAAGTAACTGTTTCGGAATGAGTCAAGTTTAATGGACGAGTTAGTCCAGCAGAGAATGCCACAGCTGGTATATCACCTCCTAAAATAGAAGATTAAAATAACCAGTTAGTCCAGCAGAGAATGCAACAGTTGGTATATCACCTCCTGAAATAGAGGATTAAAATAACCAGTTAGTCCAGCAGAGAATGCAACAGTTGGTATATCACCTCCTGAAATAGAGGATTAAAATAACCAGTTAGTCCAGCAGAGAATGCCACCGTTGGTATATCACCTCCTAAAATAGAAGATTCAAAGGCCAAGTTAGTCCAGCAGAGAATGCCACAGCTGGTATATCACCTCCTGAAATAGAAGATTAAAAGGCCAAGTCAGTCCAGCAGAGAATGCCACCGTTGGTATATCACCTCCTAAAATAGAAGATTCAAAGGCCAAGTTAGTCCAGCAGAGAATGCCACCGTTGGTATATCACCTCCTAAAATAGAAGATTCAAAGGCCAAGTTAGTCCAGAAGAAAATGCCACCGTTGGTATATCACCTCCTAAAATAGAAGATTAAAATAACCAGTTAGTCCAGCAGAGAATGCCACCGTTGGTATATCACCTCCTAAAATAGAAGATTCAAAGGCCAAGTTAGTCCAGCAGAGAATGCCACAGCTGGTATATCACCTCCTGAAATAGAAGATTAAAATAACCAGTTAGTCCAGCAGAGAATGCCACCGTTGGTATATCACCTCCTAAAATAGAAGATTCAAAGGCCAAGTTAGTCCAGCAGAGAATGCCACAGCTGGTATATCACCTCCTAAAATAGAAGATTAAAATAACCAGTTAGTCCAGCAGAGAATGCCACCGTTGGTATATCACCTCCTAAAATAGAAGATTCAAAGGCCAAGTTAGTCCAGCAGAGAATGCCACAGCTGGTATATCACCTCCTGAAATAGAAGATTAAAAGGCCAAGTCAGTCCAGCAGAGAATGCCACCGTTGGTATATCACCTCCTAAAATAGAAGATTCAAAGGCCAAGTTAGTCCAGCAGAGAATGCCACCGTTGGTATATCACCTCCTAAAATAGAAGATTCAAAGGCCAAGTTAGTCCAGAAGAAAATGCCACCGTTGGTATATCACCTCCTAAAATAGAAGATTAAAATAACCAGTTAGTCCAGCAGAGAATGCCACCGTTGGTATATCACCTCCTAAAATAGAAGATTCAAAGGCCAAGTTAGTCCAGCAGAGAATGCCACAGCTGGTATATCACCTCCTGAAATAGAAGATTAAAAGGCCAAGTCAGTCCAGCAGAGAATGCCACCGTTGGTATATCACCTCCTAAAATAGAAGATTCAAAGGCCAAGTTAGTCCAGCAGAGAATGCCACCGTTGGTATATCACCTCCTAAAATAGAAGATTCAAAGGCCAAGTCAGTCCAGCAGAGAATGCCACCGTTGGTATATCACCTCCTAAAATATAGGATTAAAAGGCCAAGTCAGTCCAGAAGAAAATGCCACCGTTGGTATATCACCTCCTAAAATAGAAGATTCAAAGGCCAAGTTAGTCCAGCAGAGAATGCCACCGTTGGTATATCACCTCCTAAAATAGAGGATTAAAAGGCCAAGTTAGTCCAGAAGAAAATGCCACCGTTGGTATATCACCTCCTAAAATAGAAGATTCAAAGGCTAAGTTAGTCCAGCAGAGAATGCCACCGTTGGTATATCACCTCCTAAAATAGAGGATTAAAAGAACCAGTTAGTCCTGCAGAGAATGCCACCGTTGGTATATCACCTCCTAAAATAGATGATTCAAAGGCCAAGTCACTCCAGCACGGAATGTTACATTTGGTATATTAAAAGAACCAGTTAGTCCAGCAGAGAATGCCACCGTTGGTATATCACCTCCTAAAATAGAAGATTAAAAGGCCAAGTTAGTCCAGAAGAAAATGCCACCGTTGGTATATCACCTCCTAAAATAGAGGATTAAAAGAACCAGTTAGTCCTGCAGAGAATGCCACCGTTGGTATATCACCTCTTAAAATAGAAGATTAAAAGGCCAAGTTAGTCCAGCAGAGAATACCACCGTTGGTATATCACCTCCTAAAATAGAAGATTAAAAGGCCAAGTTAGTCCAGCAGAGAATGCCACCGTTGGTATATCACCTCCTAAAATAGAAGATTCAAAGGCCAAGTTAGTCCAGCAGAGAATGCCACCGTTGGTATATCACCTCCTAAAATAGAAGATTCAAAGGCCAAGTTAGTCCAGCAGAGAATACCACCGTTGGTATATCACCTCCTAAAATAGAAGATTCAAAGGCCAAGTCAGTCCAGCAGAGAATGCCACCGTTGGTATATCACCTCCTAAAATAGAAGATTCAAAGGCCAAGTTAGTCCAGCAGAGAATGCCACCGTTGGTATATCACCTCCTAAAATAGAAGATTCAAAGGCCAAGTTAGTCCAGCAGAGAATACCACCGTTGGTATATCACCTCCTAAAATAGAAGATTCAAAGGCCAAGTTAGTCCAGCAGAGAATGCCACCGTTGGTATATCACTTCCTAAAATAGATGATTCAAAGGCCAAGTTAGTCCAACAGAGAATGCCACCGTTGGTATATCACCTCCTAAAATAGAAGATTCAAAGGCCAAGTTAGTCCAGCAGAGAATACCACCGTTGGTATATCACCTCCTAAAATAGAAGATTCAAAGGCCAAGTTAGTCCAGCAGAGAATGCCACCGTTGGTATATCACCTCCTAAAATAGAAGATTCAAAGGCCAAGTCAGTCCGGCAGAGAATGCAACAGTTGGTATATCACCTCCTAAAATAGAAGATTCAAAGGCCAAGTTAGTCCAGCAGAGAATGCCACCGTTGGTATATCACCTCCTAAAATAGAAGATTAAAATAACCAGTTAGTCCAGCAGAGAATACCACCGTTGGTATATCACCTCCTAAAATAGAAGATTCAAAGGCCAAGTTAGTCCAGCAGAGAATGCCACCGTTGGTATATCACCTCCTAAAATAGAAGATTCAAAGGCCAAGTCAGTCCGGCAGAGAATGCAACAGTTGGTATATCACTTCCTAAAATAGATGATTCAAAGGCCAAGTCACTCCAGCACGGAATGTTACATTTGGTATATTACCTCCTAAAATAGAAGATTCGCATGCCCAGTTAGTGCAGTAGAGAATGAAACAAGGTGAATATCATCTCCTGAAACGCGTCGGTTCTATGACCAAAGAGATGAAAAACAGATCGATGCAGGAAAATGCTTAGTAGTCGCAATGGAAACTGAGTAATTAGAATAGAAAAGTTTAAGATTGAAAACAATTATATATATACATATACATACCCTGAGACATTGCCAGACCGAACACTCCCGCTAGAACAATAAGTAGTATCATCTTGTTATCTACAAAGAAGAACACAATGGTTTAAATGACAACATTTTATCCAATTTGAAAGATCACATCACATTCACGAATCGACGTTTTCTCGAAAATATCTCGAAAATATCTTTCAGATGAAATCAGAGTTGGAGATAAAGATTGCTCTAAGAAATTTTCTCGTTTCTTGCGTTTGGAAATGTGTTAAATCATATTTTTGAATAATACTATCGATCTTTTGAATAATACTATCGATCTTTTGAATAATACTATCAATCTTTTGAAATATTATTTGACTGAGTATTTTTATGCGGCTATGTATATTTAGTAAGGAAATTCAGAACAATTAGAAGACTACCAAAGATCCATCACATTTTCTAAATAAAATAAATGGTTTACAAGCATCGTTGTAAATATAACGGAATTTGATGACACTGTCGTACAAGTGAGAGGTCTAGCGCTATAAAATCAGGTTCAATCCACCATTGTCTACATTTGAAAATGCCTGTACCAAGTCTGGAATATGACAGTTGTTGTCCATCGGTCTTTTATGTGGTTTTTTTCATCATTTGGTTTTGCCATGTGATTAGGGACTTTCCGATTGAATTTTCCTCGTCTTTTTTGTCATTAACTTTTAACATGGATCGTAACTAAATTTGACGGCTCCTATGGCCAACTTTTCCATTAAAATTAGAATTTGATATAACAGAAACAAAAGACAAACGCTTATTTCCACTAATACCTAGCACATCTAAGCCAAGTAATGAACATATATACTCTAGACGAGGAAGGTTTCTGCTTCAATTGATTTCACAATGCTATCATTTTTTTCTCATCAAGACAACTAAACATATAATACCAAGATCAGCAGATTTTTTGGTTTTTTGTTATCATCTCCTTGTATTTTTGAATATCAATATTATGGTAAAATGTTAATAGAAAACGAAAAAAAGACTCGACTTACCTTGTACACTTTCCTGTATGTTATATCTGAAGAAAACATATGGCACCTTTCACACTGGGTCACGTTACCAATCTTAGATAAAAGATAAGACATATACATTAGCGTTGTCCTAAAATCCTCAAGGTAAGTTTGATTTAATGTTTGTTTTAAAACTTTTATATTTATTTTTCATTTGAGATCACAATGTTTTACTAGATTTTCTTTTCTAAATTGCATGTTCATGCTATATTTCCTGCCGGACTAGGTTTTGTTTCAGATGTCTTGGGGAAAGACGCAATTACATCCAAAGACAGTTGAACAATTTTCTTTATCTTATTTGCCAAACCTATTTTAAGGTAGATTTATGGTATACCGCCATCTTGGATTGTGCAATCCCAGTACAGAATCGGTAGAGTTATTTGCCCAAATCTTCAAATATAGAGACAGATTTGCATTAATTTATTGGTTAGACTGTTTATAAGACTGTTTATTCATATATAAAGAAAACTTGGCGATTTATTGTATAACCCAAACTATTTAAACAGATATCCAATTTTGTGTTTTAAGAATCATTTTTTACAAATGAGCCATTTCAGAGGAGATAACTCTTTTAGTAAAAAATTTATACTATACTGATAGAGAATTTTTAAAATTTTTACTTATAGCAAGAAAACAAGTTCGGTGACACTTTTGTTTTCTTTTTATTTTCTTCAAACATATTAAAAACCTTTCTTCTTACAATTTGTTTCAAAATTCTATCTCATAGATTTTTTGAAATGAACACAAATGTGTTTTTCATGAATAATCTAACCAAATTTAGACAATTTTCAACGACTTATAGCTTGGAAAATAGCACGGTGACCCGTACTTTTTATTCTATTTTTGAAAAAAAACCAATGTCAAATCTTTATTTTGGCAAAGTATAAGAAAATCCTGTCTTAACAAATATATATCTATGATCTACATTAAGCGACACGATGCAGATTTTTACAGCTAAGCTTACTACTCGGTTCCGTTTGCTCGTGGACCCCTTCCTGTTTTCCTTTGTTATCGATCTATTTACAAATTAATTTTGGATCACATTTTTTTCGGATATTATTAATGATGTGTTCTTATTTGTATTTGATTGGGACTTCCATATGTTTCAAGTTATATGTTAGAGTCAATTTTCTATGTCTAAGTATTCTATAGTTAGGCATGCATGCTCATTGTTGAAGGTTGTACGGAGACCTATACATTTTAATTTCTGTGTCATTTTCGTCTCTTGTGAAGAGTTGTCTCATTGGCGATCACTCCACAATTTTTTTATATGAATATCATAAAGGACCACATAATTTTAGTAACTAGTAATTAAAAGTATAAAAGTCTCTGATATCAGACATGAATTATTTGCCAAAGCCTGTCTTTTAAATGTTGATTTTGAGTATTTATGCGATATTGAAAAACTTCGTTATCTTATGTGTAATGAGAATATGGTTCCTCTTTTAGCTAGTTCCCTTTATCATATGTTTTATCGACGAAAACATGTCATCTAGAAATTATATATGTTTTTTTTTATTTTTTTTATTAACGAAATACTTTTTAAATGTAACAAAGCTGTCCTTTTATGTATGTATTTGATGTTTGTTTTAATGATAGTGTCTCATAAGTCGTTTTCGGCTGGCATCCTTTTACTTAAATGTTAGGTTCTTATGACTTTATGTATATATATATATATTGATATTGTAATGGATGGTGACACTTTAATAAAATAAATCATATCTTATCTTATCTAGTATTCCGGTTAACTATTCAAAGACCTCGCTAAACTTCGGTTCTATTCGGCAACATTCGGAATCAACATCGAATATTGATTTCACTATTATCAATTAGGATTTCAAAATATGAAGGCAACATAGATTGCCATAATAAGTATTGACATGGTGATATCACAAACGATTTATTCTCTAAAATAGTTATATAATTGAAAAACAAAGGATATGGGTATCCATATTAATCATGACACAACATCATGCAGAGTAAAAATACACAATTTTTATTATACTATTATAAAAGTTCAAAAACCTCAATAAATCTAGAGTCGTTCCCTCAGAATGGATAACTGCGGTATGGGCTTTGCTCATTGTTGAAGGTCGTACGGTGACCACAGTTGATAATTTCTGTGTCATTTTGGTGTCTTGTGGAGAGTTGTCTCATTGGCAATCATATAATACATCCTCTTTTTTTATAACACATATCAGATATTTTTAGAGATATAAGAATGTGTTAATCCCGAATTTCTTTACTATTCGTGTTTTCTGTTATTGTACAGTAAGAATGAATTATGGTTAAAAAGTGTCAATAAATGTTGGCGCTTGCTTTATTGGAATACAAGTACCTTATAAAACACTTTTTTTCAAATTGCTCCCAAAAATGAGGTTATTGCCAGAACAAGCTGCATTATTTTATGTAAAGGGGTGTATTTTTTAAATTGATTTATATCCGTACAGTTTTTTTCAAAATGAAGCAATATAAAAAGACTGCATGATTTCCACTTTTATTTTCTATTTTCAGATGTTAAGAATTTCCGGTTTAATAGCCTTGATTTTAGTACTACATTATACTGATGCATTTTTTCCTTTGATGCCAGGAGATCATGGTACGTGATTGGTTACTTATCAATCTTTCAAATTGTTTATTTTCTGTGCAAAGTAGTGTTCATAATCATATCTCAACCGGTTCTGATTTGCATGTAATATATATTTGCCACTGGACGTTCACTGGACGTTATATCTAAACATATAATGAATATATATGTATATATATATATATATATATATATATATATATATATATATATATATATATATCAATTGTTGCAATTATAAAATATAGTCACAGTCAAGTCAAAATATAGCATATCAATATACCAAAAAATTTAAACATGGTAAATCTAGAGTCCCCTGTCCTCAGTTTCATTATAACAAATAGAAAAAAGTAAAATAACAAAAATACCGAACACCAAGCAAAATTCAAAGAGGAAAGCTCTTTATCAAATGCCAAAATGAAAAGCTTTAACACATTATACCTGACTTTGTATAGTCATTTCCCACTATAAAAACCGTAGGATTAAACAGGGTTTTATGTTTGAAAGGAAATATATTTTCAATATTTATCTTTTTTATTTCAGTAATTCCACATCATATGCTTCGAGTTGCACACACTAACAAGTTCGTGGCATTCTCAGCAGGTTTGACACAAATTGCGACACTCCACGCCTCCCATAATGATACAGTTCCATACGATAGAGTCTTCCTTAACATGGGAGGGGGATACAACAAGACAAATGGAATATTTACCAGTCCAAGAACTGGTACCTACGTTTTTATGTACTATGCCTTAGCTCAACAGAACAAACAACTGCAGCTGGATTTGTACAGAAATGATGACTATATTGTTGGTTCTTATGCTCACGTGACGTCTGATTATGGCAGCGTCAGTAATTCTGTCATTCTAGGTTTGGATGAAAGTAAGTTATTGTAGTTTGATTGGTTTATATGCCCACGTTACATACGATTATGACAGTGTCAGTAATTCTGTCATTCTAGGTCTAGTTGAAAGTAAGTTACTGTAGTTTGATTGGTTTATATACGCACGTTACATCCGATTATGACAGTGTCAGTAATTCTGTCATTCTAGGTCTGGATGAAAGTAAGTTACTGTAGTTTGATTGGTTTATATACGCACGTTACATCCGATTATGACAGTGTCAGTAATTCTGTCATTCTAGGTCTGGATGAAAGTAAGTTACTGTAGTTTGATTGGTTTATATTCGCACGTTACATCAGATTATGACTGTGTCAAACATCTGTCACTCTAGGTCAGGATGAAAGTAAGTTACTGTAGTTTGATTGGTTTATATGTGCACGTTACATCTGATATTGGCAGTGTTAGTAATTCTGTCATTCTTGGTCTGGATTAATGTACAAAAAATGTACCGAGAATTAATATTCCGCAACATACTACACAGAACAATTCAATATTTATAGCTAAAACCATGTTTTCAATAATATTACCGGGATTTTTACAGGTTCTCCGGAAATGTTAACTTGAACAGTTCCTGTTTCACTACTAAAAACCGCCGTATTACTCCTGACATAAGTGAAAACTTAGTTAACTTCTCGATGCTGAATCCCATTTCTTTTTATTATGTATGATTTGATATACAATGTAATTGAGTTTTTCTAAGAACTTTCAAGGCAATCGTGACAGTGAATATTTTAAATCAAAAGTCTCCCGCTGTTTGTGGAATTTCAAAAAATTGTTACCTATATATCGGTGATCGACATTTGGTAATACTTTTGCATGTGCGTGTGATTTTTATGCGGACCATGTTGTTCTACTGATTTGTGCGTATTGTCCTGTTTCGATCTGGCCTTTAACATTCTTATAAGTTGACTGAGCTTAATCTAGAACTATTTTAACCATACCAAATGCTGCTTCTGTTAGACATCATGTTGCCATGCTAGATTTTTTGTACGTCTAATTATTTGGTAGATTAGGTTTTCGGTGATTGGTGTGATCTGTTGTACTGTTCCATAAGCAACACGACGGGTTCCACGTGTGGAGCAGGATCTGCTTACCTTTCCTGAGCACCTGCAATCACCCCTAGTTTTTTGTGGGGTTCGTGTTGTTTATTCTTTAGTTTTCTATGTTGTGTCATGTGTACTATTGTTTTTCTGTTTGTCTTTTTCATTTTTAGCCATGGCGTTGTCAGTTTATTTTCGATTTATGAGTTTGACTGTCCCTCTGGTATCTTTCGTCCCTCTCGTTTCCACATGTTTGGATCAAATATATTTTGCACAAGAGCCTAATCCAACACCTTTATAGTGGACGTTTTCTATATTTATTGTCTAACTACCTGGTGAACAGTGAGCTAGACACGCAACAAATTATCATCCTATTTGTAGAATGATTATATTTTATTACATGTGATGTTTTATTTTTCCACAGAAGACACAGTACACATCAAGGCCCACACAGACGACTACTTGTACGGTCAGCCTGATGAGATTTATACATCGTTTACTGGTTTCCTGTTGGTACCAGACGAGGGCAGAACACAGCACGGATCACATGGACAAGGTTCACTAGGATAAGGTTTTCTTACTTTGTAACAATATGTTGGTATACTTGTTGGGGATCCCGCTAACATGTTTAACCCCGCCATATTCTGTATGTATGTGCCTGTCCTAAGTCAGGAGCCTGTATTCATTGGTTGTTGTATGTTTATGTGTTACATATTTGTTTTTCGTTCATTTTTTATATAGTTTTCTCGTTTGAATTGTTTAACATTCTCATTTCGGGGCCTTTTATATACGGTATGGGCTTTGCTCATTGTTGAAGGCCGTACGGTGACCTATATATGTTAATGTCTGTGTCATTTTGGTCTTGTGGAGAGTTTCTCATTGGCAATCATACCAAAATCTCTGTATCACTGCTGGTCGGTTTGCATAGAAGTCGGCTTCCAAAATAAATGGTCATGTGAAGGATCGATGGGTGGGTTAAGGGTCTTTACGACCTGTGAGTCCATCCTTCCGTTATTCCGTTCCACATATATGTTCCCTATTGGAATATGTTTATCCACAATATACACTGCTGGTCGGTTTGAATAGATGTCTGATTCCCCGTGAATAGCCACGGACTGTGAAAGTAGGGTGGGTGCCGAGGGTCTGCTTCCCCGTGAATAGCCACGGACTGTGAAAGTAGGGTGGGTGCCGAGGGTCGGCTTCCCCGTGAATAGCCACGGACTGTGAAAGTAGGGTGGGTGCCGAGGGTCGGCTTCCCCGTGAATAGCCACGGACTGTGAAAGTAGGGTGGGTGCCGAGGGTCGGCTTCCCCGTGAATAGCCACGGACTGTGAAAGTAGGGTGGGTGCCGAGGGTCGGCTTCCCCGTGAATAGCCACGGACTGTGAAAGTAGGGTGGGTGCCGAGGGTCGGCTTCCCGTGAATAGCCAAGGACTGTGAAAGTAGGGTGGGTGCCGAGGGTCGGCTTCCCCGTGAATAGCCACGGACTGTGAAAGTAGGGTGGGTGCCGAGGGTCATTATGTTTTATGTCCGTACTTCCTTTTAATATTTCGTCCCATATCAGGTTCAAGTAGTTTCCCATACGGCAACTGGTTTGGTTACATTAACTTGAAACTAAGTAATTTGTGATGTTGACTTTTAAAATTTTGTGGCAAACTATTATTTTAGCCCCAATTTTTGTGTTCCTGGAACATAGAAATGTAATATTGCCATCTGGGTGTGGTGACCTATGTTCTTGTCTTAGCAAAACGATTCATTCATCTACCCTGCTAATTGTTATGACTAGAAGTCAACTTCTAAACGAAGAAAGTTCTGAAAGTTGTTTGTGCACTGGTACATTCATTAAAGTATTATAAAGCGATATATCATAACCAATCTTAAATATTTGTATAAAAATGCTCAAGGAATTGGAGGTAAATTGAAAATGAAAACTATATACGCAGTCTTTCACAAATAAAGTATGTCTCCCGGGTACACTTTGACTATATACGCAGTCTTTCACAAATAAAATAGGTCTCCCGGGTACACTCTGATGCCTTCCATTGACCATATTTATCTAGATTTATACACGTCTTGTCGATACGAGATTGTGGTTCGTCGTACTTCCAGTTTGTGTAGCTAAGGATTCCTGATAGTTCTTTATTCCATCTCCACACATTACCTGCCTTGTAACCTTTGGTATAAAATCTTAGGGTCAGGTTAACGTTATCTAAAACTATAAAAAAAAAAATCACTTCAGTTCAATTCAAATATTTATTGCCATATAAAATTTAAACATTAAAAATAAGAAGACAATATAAATAAAATTCACATACATACATGTATACACAATCATTGATTCAATTACAGTAAACAGTCCAGCGTCCCCTGTCCTCAGACAGTAATAATGATTTATTTACTTGTAATGGTGTTGATGGATTGAGTATAAAAATCTCCATTTTTCATCAGACAAATCTTTAAAAGAAAAGTTTTATTTCAAATACAGACAAATTTCACACGACATTTCATTGCATACACGATAATAATAACCATCACTCCAAGTTTACAAATCAAATGTCTATGCTTTTCCCCCTGTTTACAAGCTGTAGCCATGTAACCTCAAGTTTCCAAAGTATTTTATAGAAACACAAAATGAAAAAGGATGGTGATTTGAAACACACAAAATATATAAATTTATGAATCATAAATATTTCTGAAATGAAATGCAGGGTTAAATTCCTGCAACTGTCATATTCAAATATTCTACCCTTTTTCGTATGAAACCGGATGTGACGTCGACGTACTATGGCGGTATTACAGCTACCAAATCTGACCGAAATGTTACCTCCATTATTACCCAGACATTCTAAATATAAACTGTCTAATAAAACTAGAATATGACATCTGATTTAAACTGAAGAGCAATTTAAGGCAATAGCAGAATCCAAAATCAAGAAGTGATTTTTATTAAATTCAATTCTTACATATGCTATATACATTTGTATCAACAAGATAAATTCACGTTAGTCAATAAGTAAATATCCTTACTGTTTTGGTTAATCCATAGAAACAGATGAAACCTTATAAACATTTCTGGATCCGCCACTTTCTGAAGCTTTTCCAATCATGAACACAATATAACATTTATGATTATGGGGTTTGACTTTTTAAAAATACAAAACTTTTATTTTGAATTAACTCACCCCTGGGCTGTTCAGAAAGTCCTCTTTATCTATCTGTCTGTTTCGATGCTTCGTCTATACTGATCAGGAAAACGATGTCTGATTTACCAATCTCACCAGCACTTTACCAGTCTAACAGGGAATTAGTCCAAATAATTATGACGTCTTGAAAGGCTATTATAATTTTTTTCTTTGACGCCTTACATCGACGTCATAATGCTGAAGCCGCCATTTTCGGTTGGACTTTGAGAGCATATTTTGCTCTCAACTTTGAGACCCAATTTAGCCATCAAATTTTCATTGAAGGCTAAAACAAAATGCATAAACAAAAATTCTTACCTTTTATGTGTTTGTTTGTGCAAAATATTTCCAATTAATCCCTACAGAAATAATAATATAAGGAACAATTCCATCCGAGGCGGGAACATGTCGACTGCATTTTTTAAAACGTTTGTCTGATTTCCTTTAAGAAGATTATAAAATAATTTTCACACCAAACTCGGTAAAACCCGAATTTCCGGAACCATTGTTTTACATTATCCGGAAATTCAGGTCGGTGAAAATGTACCGAGTTTGGTTAAAAAATATATTTTATACACCTAAAATGAAGCATCTTTAGGAGAAATCAGCTAAACGTTTTAATAAAGCAGTAAATTCCTTCTCAAAGTCCAACTGAATATATGAGTTTGGCGTTATGACGTCGATGTAAGGCGTCAAAGAAAAAAATTATAATAGCCTTTCAAGACGTCATAATTAGTCGATGTAAGGCGTCAAAGAAAAAAATTATAATAGCCTTTCAAGACGTCATAATTATTTGGACTAACAGGGAATCAGTGTATATTAACTTCATACAGGGCCCGGTAACTGACATTTCCACGTATGGCGGTAAACATTCACCTGCCAAATATAAACAAATTAGGGCACATCTAGAATTTACACTGTTTAAGTCTATTTATTTAATATGCTGGCTGCAACTGTTTTATCCATATAGGGCTTCCGGACTTTTGATTTCTGGAGTTCCTAGTGAAGGTTATTCCGGAAATACGTGTCATGCACACGTACTGTGTGCACGTTTCTCTTGGAAATTTAATATTGACGTGTTCTTTATAATATCTTGGGATTTATGAAAAGGCATGATATCAATTATATTTTAAAATTATTAAAAAAATCCATTTTTTGTTATGTTTAACCCCTCATTATCAAAGACTACCATGAGTTGGTTCCTTTGTATCTATCTCTTTCTGGGTAAAGATTGCATGACTTACAATCAAACCCCAGATATCTAAATCCTCCAAGGTGTATCACTACTTTTGAGATACACAAAATATAGTGCACTGATCAAAACATTTCATACATCCATTTAAAGAAATGTACCAATGAAGTATATACCTATACAAATGTACAGTATATTCCAGTTACAAAATGATGATATATTTATCAAGGAAATGGCTTGACTCTTGCCAGGTGTAGGGATATAATATCTGTTCTAAAATATCAATGAAGTCTATTCATTGTAAAATTCATCTTTAAAAATCGAGTTATCTTCCTTTCTTCATAATAGTAGTTGAATCAACTGATAAATTTAAGTAATTTTTACCCTGAGTTGCTGACAAAAATGTACCAAAAACTTTGATTTCTGTTTTATCACCATGTTATCGCTCGTTATTTTTCGCTTTTGATTTTTATTCCACATACGATAGTAGAGAGGCTTTATGTTTTCTGGTCTGTGCGTCCGGCCGTCTGACCCGTTTCAGGTTAAAGTTTTTGGTCGAAGTTTTTGATGAAGTTGAAGTCCAATAAACTTTGTACACATGTTCCTTATGATATAATCTTTGCAATTTTAATGCCAAATAAGAGTTTTACACCAATTTCACTGTCAACTGAAAATAGAAAATGATAGTGCGAGTGGGTTATCCGTGTACTGGGGACACATTCTCTTTGAATTACTAAACGGTATTAATTTTGATCGGTAAATGTTTACATCATTATTCCTTAGTCTTTGTTGGAAAGACTTTAAGTTGTTTCTTTTGTGATAGTACTTTAAATCCTTATTCTAACATATCAAAGTATGGATGTGTCTTTTACATATTAACGTATTTAGTGTATACAGATGTAATTATTGCTTACTAATATATTTTTCAGCACCAGGCCAAGGAGTTTTCCTGACACCCTCACCAAACAAGAAGTAATACATTAATAAAAATCATTAAAACCAATCTAACTGATATTTTTCAATGTCCAGTTTTAAATCCTAAGCAAGCAACTAGAAAGTTCTCCTGAGACGTAGTGTAGATTGATTGACCGATTGTTGGTTGTTTAACGTTCACTGGCATAGATAAAAGGTGGGATTTACGAATGTAACTTCAGAATGAGATGATAATGGGACATGGAACAGACTGTGTATCTTGCAAAATGCCACATGCCGACTCTTCTATGAGTTTTTTCGTTAGATTCATGTTAAATTATCACATCAAAAAAATCGAAGCACGGTTACTGTATATGAACTTTTCCTTTCAACCATGATGGCAAAATGCATGGGCGCCTAGTCGGCTGCTTTGCTCATTTTCATACAAATTTCATGAACATGAAGGTAAAACAGGTAAAGTCACCTGTTTTTAGACAATCTGTATATATACACAGATTGCCTAACAATGTAATTTTAACACAAAATGATGAAAATAAACTCAATATTTCGCTTGACCAACTAGCTTTATCAAGCGTGCATCTATCCAGGTGAAATAAGACAGGTCAACATTAAAACATGTGGGAGACTGAAAAGGGCATTCAGAAACGATTGGATGTCGAATGTTGAAAACATTACTGAGACAGTTCACGGTAAATAGACACACAGGTCTATATTCTGTTTCGATTTTTACCGTGCTTCGATAAGTCATTATAAGATTAGAAAGACAAAACATGACAAACGAACACATGAAACTTTCGATTCGAAATGTCACCCTAACATTTTGAAAACAGTCCCTTGAATTGCAAACAGACAAGCGTAAAAGGCGATCTACTTATGTTTTGTCTATATAGATAATAATACGCCTTGGGATGTTCCTATCCCGGGCAGAAAACCTTTGCCGTATTGGGCACAACTTTTTGGAATTTTTTTATCCTCAGTGCTCTTTAACTTTGTATTTGTTTTGGCTTTCGAACTATTTTGGTCCGAGCGTTACTGGTTAGTCTTGTGTGTACGAGACGCGCGTCTGGCGTGTTAGATTGTAAACCTGGTGCCTTTTGATAGCTATTGTGCGTGTGTTTCTTTGTCCTATATTTTCTCCCATTTATTTGTTTTGTAGTCCTGTCATGTAATGTTGTCATTTTGATTTTATATTTAAAATTGCTATAAAAGCGGGATTTAACTAACCACAAAACCAGGTTCAACCCACTATTTTTTTCTTGAAATGTCCTTTACCGAGTCAGGGAAATTGCCATTGTTATATTATAGTTCGTTTCTGTGTGTGTGGCATTTTAGTGTTGTGTTTCTGTTGTGTCGTGGTTCTCCTCTTTTATTTGATGTGTTTCCCTCAGTTTTAGTTTGTAACCCGGATTTGTTTTTTTCTCAATCGATTTATGAATTTTTAAATTAGGTATCAAAGGTACCAGGATTATAATTTAGTACGCCAGACGCGCGTTAGTTGTACCGGTCAAGTAAAAAAAGATGTCTGCATCTATAATACTTAAATGTCTGGATCAAACAATCTAACTGATGCATTAAAAAGCTCTATTGTATTATAAATGAATATATGCAATATTTCGTTACATAAACTAGCTTCGCCAGGCGTGTGCAGCTATCAAAGTGAAATCTGATGCATGACAAACAATAGTTTTGTAGCTTAAACTATACAAGGTTGAATTAAAATTTAACATATTTATTGATGTTCTATAAATTGTATGCATTTCAAAATTTTTGTTTTGATTTGTTTTTAAATCTTTTCCCGTCTCTCTCTCACAGGTTGAAGAAGTAAAATCACAAAAATACTGAACTCCGTAGAAAATTAAAACTGGAAAGTCCTTATTCAAATGGCAAAATCTATGATAAAACATATCAAACGAATGGATAACAACTGTCATATTCCTCACTTGGTACATGCGTTTCCTTATGTAGAAAATAGTGGATTGAACTTGGTTTCATAGCTAGCTAAACCTTCTCACTTGTATGACAGTCGCATTAAATTCTATTATATTGACAACGATGCGTGAAGAAAACAAACAGACGTATTAGGTAAACATGTCAAAAATAGGGTTACAGTAGTCAACATTGTGTTGTAATCTTGATAAAAAAATAAGTAACAAAAAAGCAAAACATGTCATATACAATCACGGGAGTTATGATATAGACCAAGAATATTAGAAAAAGTCCGTAACTGGTACATCTAAAATTCTCTTTTGTCTTCCTTGCGTGTCAAAGTTCAACACAGTTCTGAAATAAATGAAATGCTTTCATAACACCATTGTCTATTACTAACGAAGACATGGATTTTAATTAAGAAAATTTTATTCGATATACAAAGAATAGAAAGGGAAAATTACGAAAACAAGCAACAAAGGAAATTCAACAGAGATCGTCTGAAACAGACAATTTCATGTTTTGATATAAATCAGATTTTAAGAGAGACTGAATAAATAAAATCATTTAGAAAAGACGGTTAAAACAAAAACGGGAACAACCCACGATGAATAATAAAGTTGTTAAAATTTTATTCGATATACAAAGAATAGAAAGGGAAAATTACGAAAACAAGCAACAATATAAATTCACCAAAGATTTCTAAAACAGACAATTTTGAACTCATGTTTTGATATAAATCAGATGTCAAGAGAGAGTGAATAAAACAATACTAGAAAAGACGGCTAAAAAATGAAAATAACCCACGGAGAATAATAAAGTTGTTAAGCTGTCGTCGACAGAATTAACCACCTGCAATTAGAGACAGAGGTAAAGCAATGAGCAAGACGTCTTCGCCTGAAAGAACATTTGAATAGGCAACACAAGAAACTTACAAAAAGCCGGAATGAATGGTTATGTTTATGAAAGTGATAAAGAAGACATGTACATCCCTAGATTTAAAAAGAAAAGCGGATGGAATCACCCAGAAGTAAGAACGATAATTTAGAATCTTTTATATCATCTATTAAAACTCAGTGGCCAAACGCATACGGGATCTCTCAGAACAATAAAGCCAACCCATGAATAAATTATAAAAGCCGATATCATATTATTCTTAAACAAACAGACAGACAATTGAAGTGCAGTTGTTGTCATGAGTAAAACCGACTACACTGAAGAAGGGACTCGTCAGCTTTCAAACGCCATATTGCATTAGACCCCTTACCAAAACAACATTATTTTGGTATCGATTGATGTTTGTTCTTTATATTCAAATACTCCATTTGAATGAAGGAGAAGTCGCTTAATTACAAAAAGTATGGAACATTCGTAAAGATAAACATTCCCTAACCGACTGTCTGGTTCAGTTGTTGGAACAAGTGCTCGAAAGCAAAAACAAAATGTATTCAACGACCAGCACTACTTGAAGATTCACAGTACCAGTATCACCAATCTACAAAGTTCGCATCAAGTTTCAAATGAGAAAATTGCGTGCTCGACACTTTAGAAAACGGAGTCAACCGACCATCAAACCAAACAAAACTGAAAAACACCAATTTTTCTCTCCAAAGAGTCACCCAAAACACTTCCTGAATCATACCTTACAGCTATGCTATCAGGTTAAAGCGGATTTGCTCATCGGAATCAAAATTAAACTCAGACAGCAACTTATATCAAAAGGTTATAAGACTCTAATAAGAACAAAAACTTTCAGAAGCTTTCAATAAAGCAAAGAAAAAATGAAAGTAAAAAAGAAAACACGAACAAATCTTCTTGAATACAAAGAAAAGACGGCCCAGACAAATAAAATAAATACAAGAAGTGTGGTATGAGGGCAAATGAGACAACTCTCCATCCAAGTCACAAATTGTAAAAGTAAACCATTACAAGTCAAAGTACGACCTTCACCACTGTGCATTGGCTCACACCGTACAACAAGCTATAAAGGGCCCCAAAAATGGAAAAAATTACATACGAAAAAGGCAACGATCGCCGTCTAATCTATACATATAAAAACGAAAACACTTATGAACCACATCAACAAACGATAACTATACTTAACAATTGATTCCTGAATTTTGACAGTTTCGTTTGTTGTCAGCTCTCGTACTGACTTGACAAATCTTTCATTTATTGTCCACAAACACTGACGTATTGAAAATGAACCTTCTTCAAACGAGATATTTACATCATCTCCGATCATGGCTCATAGCAGACCCAACAAATCTAAAGGATATTCTAGTTACATCTAAAGCATCGTAACAAGAAATATCAACAATAGAAGGTTAAAAACCATGAGGAGAATCCAATCGTAAGTACTGCAAAGTCGTCAACATTGAAACCCAATTCGTCAGCACAGTTACAAAGAGTAAATATATACAACATATTTATAGCATTCTATTGCAAAACGCAAAATTGTACCAGTGTTCTAACGTGTAGAACAAGTTGCAATATGTTGGTTTAACAAAAAACAACATTCGACATCCGACTGAATAACCATCGGTCATTTTATACAAAAGAAAGAACCTGTCCAATCACATGACATATTTTAACAGAAGGACATGCTTTTCAAAACATCACATTTCGAATTGTTGGGAACAGTCAAAATTTTGACACGGAAGGATGACGAGAGAGAGAGAGAGAGAGAGAGAGAGAGAGAGAGAGAGAGAGAGAGAGAGAGAGAGAGAGAGAGAGAGAGAGAGAGAGAGAGAGAGATTTTTGACGCAACCATTACGGACTCTAGCGCCTGATGGATTCAATGAGGAAAACGAGAAAAGATTTTAAAACAGTAACTGTATCAATTAATTTCGTAGATAAATAATGGTCTTTCGATCCTTAAGATTTTACAATTTTTATGCAAAAGTTGTTACAAGTATCATACAATGTATGAATCTAAACAATCATTGTTACCTTGATTTAAAAATGCTAACTGATACATGTGAATGTTAATAGTTCTCAACAGGTGAACATGATCGCATAATTTTTATTTTTTTCTTTGTAACCATAGTTCATCTAAGGAAGCATTGCACTTCCATGGTTCACCATTTTTCTGCTTTAATACGTGTTTCCTTTAGTTCGCACAGGGGTGAAACAATTTAAACGATCGCTGGTGATTGGTGTAAGAAACAGCAGGAAGTACTGATAAGACGAACAATCGGAGATTTCTCATTGATAAGATATTATACAACTTCCTAATTTTGAGAACTATATAAAACTGCTTCAGTCTACCTGCATGACCTGGCCGGTCTCATATTATCATACAGATTTGTATTCACCAATATAACATGATATGAAAGGCACAGTATAAAGATAAGTTAATTTCAACAAATGTACAAATACAAATATGCAATGAGACAACACTCCACAAGTGACCAAATGACAGAGACATTAATAGTTGTAGGTCACCGTACGGCCTTTCACAATGAGTAAAACCCATACCGCATAGTGAGCTATAATAGTCCTAGAAAATACAAGTGTTAAAGAATCCTAACGAGCAAACTCACGACATAATTAATGTACAAAAGAAAGAACGAAAAAATAAATATGTCACACAGCAACAAATGACAATCACTGAATTACAGGCTCCTGACTTTGGACAAGAACATCTTCTTCATGTTCTTCTACTCATGGCATCTATATTTATCATTTTTCTGTACACAGTTCAGTACTTTTGTTTAAGTTATGCAATGCAGATCAATTAACTTCACATTCCTGGCATGATTACCTGTATTATATTCGATATAAGTGGGCTGCTTGGCAAACCTGCCTAACAAACCAAACTAGTTTGCACCTATTAGCAAAAAAGCAAATCTTTTGATTGTAAATATGAAATGATATAGACGTGATATTATTACAAATATCTTGTTTACAGGCGAACATTTTGCTTACAAACTGTTCATTCTGATAAATGTATTAGGCCTAGTTATCTTCGATTATCAAGCCTGCATTAAAATGTTTAAACGTTTGGACAAAAGAGGTATATTGAAACGTTGTAGCGGAGGAGGAGATATTACTGATGGTTTGGGGGGTTATTTTGGTAGTTTTGGAGGAGGTTCCTTTAGTGGATTTGGTGGAGGTGGTATTGGTGGTTCTGCCGGTTGATGTAGTGGAGGTTTATGAACTGCATTAGGTGCTGTTGCACTAGGCTTAGCAGGACCACTAACACACGGCCAAACCGGGTTTTTGGGAGGATCAGTTGTGACTCATACACAAAAACCTGAACGTATCCTTTACAAATGAGATAGAGAGTATGGTAGTATAATGTAGTTGAAAAGGCAATATTGTAAGAAATTACAGAAAGTATAAAAAAAACTGCCATCTTGTAACACGGACCAATCTTAAATACTAGTATTTGATTTGAGAACAATTATACGAAAATGAAATGAATCAAAACAAACCAAGAATTAAATTTATTATTTTGTATTTAACCTAAAATAGTAAAAAGAACAATGTCAAGGGTTACAAAATAAAGAGAACAATCATGATTGTCAAAACAAATGCTAGATATATGATGGAAACGGCAATACCTAACATTGTTTGAAGGAAATTCATTTATCAAACATGTCAAAATACAATGCTACACAGCTACCTTTGTACAAGTAATCTTGATTTTCAGTTCTAAAGATGTATATCAAATATGCATCTGTAAATTAAAAGCTGTATATCAAATGTACACCTGTTAAGCTGTATATTAACTGCACATGTTTAAAGCTGTACATCTGTAAAACTGTTTATAAGCTGTGATAGATATCGTATCACATAAGATGCAGTGGTAGAATCTACATGTATAGCCACAGGCACTTGTCTCATAAAAAAAATTTCCTATATACCTTAATATAACACAAGGTACTTAACTAAATTTTTTGAAAAATGACCCCCAGTCCCGAATTCCCGTTATTTTTCGATTTCTCGGTTGTCAAACCTACTTAAACTTAATATGCCGTAAATCTAAATTGATTTATCTACAAAATGGTATATGACACGACTATCATTGTTGTCGGAATCATTAGTAGCAGGTCTCAAAAGTCGGTCAACGGGATTTTTTTTGCATTCGTCTCAAACTTTGGCAACACCCAGCCCGCAGTGATTGAATTATTATAAAAATTATTAAAATAAAAACTGTCAGCTTCCCTCTGACTATAAATTATTATCTTTATTGTAAATTCTTTACAGATTATGTGAAACAAACCCAAATATGTGTTTTTTGAGGTCTGTCGAATGTGTCAGGAGTTTCTAATTTTAGAACTCAGATTTTCCCATTTTATTGACATCATTCAGACTCTCTCTGGACTTTACATAATATATTGAGATAACTCCAAAAGGTTTGAAAAGCGAGAAATTTTGAAGTATCATGAAAAGATGTATTTACCTAATAATGCTATTTGTTCATGGTATGTATATTTCTAATAACAATTTGATATCATTTTGAGTAGGGAAAACAAAACAAAAACATATGTCAATCCTTATTTGAATGGTAAATTGACATTTTAAAATCCTAAACTTGCAGAACCCCTTGTATTTTCGAAAATATTCATCAATAGTCAATTTAATTTTTTGTAATAGTTCGTCATTTGAAATCTGCTATACCGGAACAGGAATGGACAGTAATCCCACCTATATTCAAGGAAGCCACTCCCGTTGTTCCTGTGACTGCGACCGTTTTCCCCCCTTTTTTTAGTTCTTGTTTTATAGTACAGACCAAATGGCTCTTCCCCGTTCCACTTTGCCCCAGAAGCAAAAGGTTATGACCATTTTTTACCTGATTCAATGCTATAAGCTGTTTGACATTCATTTTGTTATGAAACACACGTGTACTCAACGACACTAATGTAGAGTTATAAATTGACCAAAATTTCCCACATTTATTTTTAGCCGGACGATCGACCAATGAGAAACCAGTATAAAATTACATGCGGACTGGGTGCTGCCAAAGTTTGAGACGAATGCAAAAAAAATCCCGTTGACCGACTTCTGAGACCTGCTACTAATGATCCCGACAACAATGATAGTCGTGTCATATACCATTGTGTAGATAAATCAATTTAGATTTACGGCATATTAAGTTTAAGTAGGTTTGACAACCGAGAAATCAAAAAATAACGGGAATTCGGGACTGGGGGTCATTTTTCAAAAAAATTAGTTAAGTACCTTGTGTTATATTAAGGTATATATAGGAAATTTTTTTTTCTGAGACAAGTGCCTGTGTGTATAGCTTATACATAGCTTTAAAAATGTGCAGCGCCAATGTATTGTATTGATTGTCACATGTATTAATCTGTATTATCTCCCTTACTCCATGTGTCATGATTATACATGTATGATTGATGGGTTATTTCCCTTTACTGTTTACCGACTCACGATCATTATTAAATGTGCCTTTCTAACGATCACATGTGTTATGTTTTCTCTGCTTACTGGCGTGGCGGCAGCGGTTTAAGAAACCCACATCTCAAATAACTCAACAATTTGAACATTATTCCACTCTAGAAGTAAAAGGTGAGCAGGAAAATTTGTCATTTATTCTGACTAACACGACAACATTTTCTATTGTTGGACTTAACTGATCTTTACAAAATGGCAGGCACACGTGCTCCAAAACAATGGTCACTCTCAAAAGTTGAAACAATAACATCGTTTGAAGCATGGAGACAAAACTTACAATATACCTTGTCCCTTGATCAAAACTTCGCAGCGTTCCTTGTAGATGGATTTACATGGCTGAAGAAAACCAACGCCAATCCTTTACGTGGCATTGTTGACGATGGCGAGGCGGTTGCCGAAGCTAACCGACGAACAGCAGCCCAAAAGTGCACACATTTGGACCTTATGCTTGGGCAAATAGCAAATTACTGTCCGATTATTTCAAGAAACACTATAATTAAAAATTCGACATCCATTAATTCTATTTGGCAGTCAATTCGTCTACACTACGGATTTCAGTCTACTGGTGGACACTTTCTTGATTTTAATAGCATCTTTTGGGAACCAGATGAGCGTCCTGAGGACTTATTTCAGCGATTGGCTAGTTTTATTGAAGACAATATGCTTCGTGCCGGTGGTAGTATTCATCACCACGGAGAAGTACCTGAAGCCGACGAAGAACTATCGCCTTCTTTGGAAAACCTGATTGTACTAACTTGGTTAAGACTTATTAATCGTGACTTGCCCAACCTAGTGAAGCAGCGATATGGAACTGAGTTACGGTCAAAAACATTAGCTTTTTTGAAACCTGAAATTTCACAGGCACTTGATAGTTTACTTGACGAAATTCATTCAGCCACTGATGCCAAAGTTTTACGGGCGTCAATAAAAGACAAACATTTTGACAGAAGTGCAAAAAAGACAGGTAGTATAAGAACTGGTCGTCAAATAAAGTGTTGTATTTTATGTAAGCAAGCAGGTCGTCCGTCCCAACATTTTTTAAGTACTTGTAAATATTTACCTGATGAAGACAAACAATATATGTCCAGAGTAAGGCAATCTTATTGTACAGAAGTAGGTGATAGTGAGTATAGTGTTTTGACATTTTATGTGACTGTTTATTTTATCTTCTATTATAAATCACCGGATTATAAATACTACGCAGTTTTTAACCTACAGCAGAGAATCTGACATTGTAAACAATAAGGCAATTAAATATCATCTGGTTTCTATCTTTCATACTTTTCTATGTATGTATCTATGAAATAGTTCAGTTTAATAAAATGTAGTTATAGAAGCAGTCACGTTTATTTAGTATAGTTGTGTTATATATATAAGAACCCAAATGCAGTTATAAATACACAACAGTTTGGCGACGAGGATGGCCATTAATTGTCTTTAATTCAAAGGACTTTTCCGAAAATAATTTTCTGTGAAATTACCTTGGTTAATTAGACAATGGCAGGATATATAGGGAAAATAGAGCCGTTTGATGATAGTACAGAAACGTGGAGTTCGTACGTTGAAAGACTGGAACAATATTTTGCAGTGAACGCACTTGAAAATGAGAAGAAGGTTCCAGCTTTATTGACATTATTAGGTGGGAAAACCTATGGACTTCTTAGAAATTTGACTTTACCGGATAAACCCGCAACTAAATCGTATGACGATATTGTAAAGTTATTGAAAGACCATTTAAGTCCGAAACCATTGATTGTCGCAGAGAGATTTCGTTTTTATAAACGTTATCAAATACAAGGAGAAACTGTAAATAAATATGTAGCAGAACTTAGAAATTTGCCGAATATTGTGAATTTGGGAACTTAAATGAATCTTTAAGAGACCAGTTTGTGGTTGGACTTAAAGATGAACAGACACAAAAGAAGCTGTTAACTGTGCCAGACTTAACTTTTGTGAAAGCTATCGGAATTGCTATAGCCGTAGAGACTGCAAACAAAGATGCAATTGAGTTAAGAGGGAAATTCAACACCGAAAGTTCTGTAAACAGGATACAACGACAGCAACGTAGACCGCCACCAAGTACAACAGATAGACAGAAATCGTTCGTATGCTACCGATGTAATGGAAAGAATCACAAAGCAGATACATGTAGATTTAAAGACGCGGTGTGTCACAGCTGTAATAAAAAAGGGCACATTCGTAAAGCGTGTAGATCATCCGGTAAACCGAAACAAAGACCGGCGCAAAAGAATGTTAATTCCTTGGATAATCAATCACGGGAATACACAAGTGATGAGGATGATTACTTAGGAATTCACAGTGTTAAAAATTCCAATCAGGATTCAATTTGGATTACGCCAAATGTGCATGGAAAAGAAATTAGAATGGAGCTGGATACAGGTTCAGCCGTGTCAGTAATTTCTGCTGTGGATTACAACAAGTATTTTCAAAATGAAAAACTTGAAAGTGCAAATGTCACCCTGAAAACGTATTCAGGAGAGTTGTTAATTCCAACTGGATATATGAATGTGCAAGTTAAATATAATGGTCAATGTGAAAATCTTAAATTGTATGTAGTGCAAAAAGGTGGCCCTGCATTGTTTGGGCGTGATTGGTTAAGGAAAATCAATTTAGATTGGAAAAATCTCAAGTGGATTAATAAAATTTCAGTGTCAAGAAATTCAAATGAAAAGCTGGATTTATTACTGAAGGAGTATTCAAATGTATTCCGTGAGGGAATAGGGTGTGTTGCAGATATAAAAGCACATCTCACGTTAAAAGAAAATGCTTCACCGAAATTTGTAAAAGCTAGACCGGTGCCATTTTCAGTCAAACCGCAAGTGGAGCGAGAGCTAATAAGGCTTGAAAAGGAAGGAATAATTTCAAAAGTCGACACAAGTGAATGGGCATCACCAATTGTCCCCGTTATGAAATCAAATGGTACAATTCGTATATGTGGAGATTTCAAAACCACCGTGAATCCTATGCTTAATGTGGATCAGTACCCGCTTCCGCGGACCGATGAGATATTCGCTACTCTCGCAGGAGGACAGAAATACACGAAACTGGATCTCCGTAATGCATATTTACATATGGAGGTAGACGATGAGTCAAAACCATTGATGACAATCAATACACACAAAGGACTGTATCGTTATAATAGGATGTTATTCGGAATTGCGTCAGCACCAGCTATATGGCAAAGAACAATGGACCAGGTATTAAATGGACTTGATAGTGTACAATGCATGTTGGACGACATGATTATAACGGGCCCTGATGACGAAACACACTTACAAAACTTGAAAAATGTGTTACAGAGACTTCAGAACTATGGTTTAAGGGCAAACTTGCAGAAATGTTCTTTCCTCAAGGACAAAGTCATATACTGCGGACATGAAATTAGTGCAGATGGACTCAGGAAAACTACAGACAAAGTACAAGCTGTAATGGAAACTCCGACTCCGAAAAATGTAAAGGATGTACGTGCATTCTTAGGACTGATAAACTATTATCACAGATTTATGCCTAATTCAGCAACTGTACTTAAACCATTGAATCAACTGCTAGAAAAAGAGCGAATATGGCGCTGGACAGACGATTGTGAAAAGGCCTTCAAAAAGGCAAAGGAGCTTATTACGTCAGACCAAGTGTTAACACACTACAACCCCGAATTACCAGTCCGTTTAGCGTGTGATGCTTCGCCATTCGGACTTGGAGCAGTGTTATCTCACGTTATGCCAGATGGATCGGAAAGACCAATTTCTTTCGCATCGAGGAGTCTTACAAAATCCGAAAAGAACTATGCACAAATCCAAAAGGAGGCGCTTGGAATAGTGTGGGGAGTGAAGAAATTTAACACATTTCTGTACGGTAGGAAATTTTCTTTAATTACTGATCATCAACCTTTAACAGCAATTTTTAATCCTGAAAAATCAATTCCTGTAACTACCGCCGCTAGGTTACAGCGTTATGCTATTTTTCTCTCTGGATTTACATACAACATAGAATACAAAAATACAAAGAAACACAATAATGCAGACGCATTATCGCGACTACCGATGCAAAGTGACATGAACATTAACAGTGAAGACGCAGATGATCTTTTTCACGTGTTACAAATTGAGGACCTTCCAATTACGAGCGCCGAAATTCAACGTGAAACTCGAAAAGAAAAGGTATTAGCATCAGTTTTGTACCAAGCAATGAACGGATGGGAAATAACGGACGATTCGTTAATGAAACCTTATTTCACTCGCAGAAATGAATTAACTGTTAGTCATGGTTGCCTTCTGTGGGGAATAAGAGTCATAATTCCGATTAAATTCAGGAATCGAATTCTAGAATTACTTCATAGTAGTCACCCGGGAGTGGTGAAAATGAAGGCGTTGGCCAGAGGACATGTCTGGTGGCCCGGTATAGACAGTGACATTGAACATTTAGTCAAAAGCTGCACTGGATGCCAGATAAATCAGCACGCACCAGCACTAACACCGTTACACCCATGGGAATGGCCCGAGACACCATGGCAACGAGTCCATATAGACTACGCAGGACCGTTTATAAACAGAATGTTTTTTGTTATGGTGGACGCGCATAGCAAGTGGCCTGAGGTTTTCGAAATGAAATCGATTACAGCAACAAAAACAATTGACATTATGAGACAAGTATTTGCTAGAAATGGAGTACCTTCTCATATTGTATCGGATAATGGACCAAGTTTTGCATCCGCAGAATTCGCAGAATTCTTGAGACAAAATGGAATAAAACACACGAAGTCAGCACCCTATCATCCAGCAACAAATGGACTTGTTGAGAGATTTATTCAAACATTTAAACAGTCAATGAAAGCAATGAAATGGGAATCTGGTGATGTAAACAAAAAGATCGCAAACTTCTTGCTGACGTATCGCCAGACACCACACACTAGCACCCACGAAACACCATCAAAACTGTTTCTAGGAAGGGACTTAAGATCTAGACTTCATTTGTTAAAACCAAACTTACGAAACACCGTTAGAGTGAGCCAGGAAAAATCTTGCGAAATAAGAATGAATAAGAAGGATAGACAATTTGAAGTAGGAGAAAGAGTTATTGCAAAGGACTATAGAGGAAAAGATCCGTGGGTAGCAGGAATTATAAGCGAGCGTGAAGGACCACTCATGTATAAAGTTTCAACTGACAACGGACACACATGGAGAAGGCATACAGAACAATTAAAGTCTACTCAAATGCCAAAATCGTATGAACAATCAATCGAAAACGATAACATTATAGTTGACAATACGGAGACACGCACACAACAACATGTGGCCGAAAAATCACCGGAGCAAACCAAAAACAATGAAATGTCAATGCCGCGACGAAATCCAATAAGAGAACGAAATCCACCAAAAAGATTAATTGCCGAAATGGAATAGTCAGTGTGCATAAATAGGACTTTTATGGTTACACATTATGAGGCATAATAACCCTCGTGTAATCATAATCAGACCAGGGTCTGATCTTGCATGATATTGAGAAAATATTGTAAACTGCATGACCTATCTTCTATCTATACTCTTTATATTTGTTTTCAATTTGCTAGGTCAATTTTCATTCATAATTCTTATCACGCGAACACGTGATCACACGTTTGGAATTAGCAGGGAGGAACTATAGTGTTTTGACATTTTATGTGACTGTTTATTTTATCTTCTATTATAAATCACCGGATTATAAATACTACGCAGTTTTTAACCTACAGCAGAGAATCTGACATTGTAAACAATAAGGCAATTAAATATCATCTGGTTTCTATCTTTCATACTTTTCTATGTATGTATCTATGAAATAGTTCAGTTTAATAAAATGTAGTTATAGAAGCAGTCACGTTTATTTAGTATAGTTGTGTTATATATATAAGAACCCAAATGCAGTTATAAATACACAACAGTGAGTCTGAGGACAATGTTGATAATGAACAAATCTCATTTTTAAATGATAATGTAGGTCCTAGTAAGCTTAGAGTTGTATCTGGTTTAAGACGGGTGAGCACTAAACAGTCCCCTTACTTTAAGGCATTTTATAAACATTTCCCACTTGAGCTAACACTAGATACGGGTGCTGAGGTGAGTATGATAAAAACTTCTTCCGCGGATTACATCGGCGTAACAATCAAGAAAAGCAACCATTCCGCTTTACAAGCTGACGGTGTTACCCCGTTAAATATTGTTGGTGCATGTCATTTCACACTTTCGAGAGACGGAATCGAGTTACAGTTAGAGGCCCTAGTAGTGAACGACTTGGACGTTGATATACTCGCCGGTATTCCTTTCATGTCATCGAACGACATCGCGATTTTCCCTAGCAAACATAAAATCGTAATACGCGATAAGGTAACTGTTATGTATGGTAGCCCAAACGAGGAACTTAACTCTAGTAATACTCGCGTACGTAGAACACAGGCCTTTCTTATCCGGGCTCCATCAGCAAGTTCAGTAGTTTGGCCAGGATGTTACGGCGAATACGACATCCCATCGGAAATAGAATCGGATTGCATTCTCGCGGTCGAGCCTCACACTGACGCTTCTCGTACGAAAGATTGGCCCAGTCCCCAAATTGCTCAGTCGGTCGCAGGCAAAATACGCATCGTGAATAACACGTCGGTTCCGCAGTTCATACAACGAAATGAACATTTCTGTCGAGTACGACTTACGACTACCATAGACAACGCACCAGAGACACCGGACAATATCCGTGACATAAAAACAACAAACTACATAGACTCCACACATACTTCCCAATTTTTCAAACAAGTCTCTGTAGACCCAGATAATTTACTTAGTCCAGATCTCCAAACCCAATTTCATGAACTTCATCGAAAGTTCAGTGAAGTTTTTAGTCCTAACTTTGAAGTTTAATATGGGGAAATAGGTCCTTTTGAAGCATCTGTTAATATGGGTCCTGTCCAGCCTCCCAACGGAAAGGTAGAATGCCACAGTATTCAAAAAATAATTTGGTAAAACTCCAAAACAAATTTGACGAATTGGAATGTAAAGGAGTGTTCCGTAAACCCGAAGACGTCGGAATTTCAGTCGAGTATATTAACCCTTCATTTCTTGTCAAAAAAGCTTCCGGTGGTTTCCGACTTGTAACAGCATTTGCCGATGTTGGCAGATATAGTAAGCCGCAACCCTCTCTTATGCCTGACGTGGATTCCACACTCCGTACGATCGCACAGTGGAAATATATAATCAAGTCTGATCTTACGAGCGCATTTTACCAAATCCCCCTGGCAAAAGATTCGATGAAGTATTGCGGAGTCGCGACCCCTTACCGTGGAGTTCGCGTATATACACGTTGTGCGATGGGAATGCCTGGTTCCGAAACGGCTCTTGAAGAACTAATGTGTCGTATAGTGGGGGATTTCTTACAAAAAGGTTGCGTAGCTAAGTTGGCAGATGACTTATTTTGTGGCGGTAATACCCCGGAGGAGCTTTTATACAATTGGGAGTGCGTTCTTCAGTCACTACAAAAATCAGGAATTTGCCTATCACCTAGCAAAACTGTTATTTGCCCAAAATCGATAACAATCCTAGGTTGGATTTGGTCACAGGGTTCGATTTCCGCTAGCACACACAGAGTAGCAACACTAGCCTCGTGTCCCGTACCAGACACTGTGCGGGGTCTTCGATCATTTATCGGTGCGTACAAGATGCTAAGCCGCGTCATTCCGAATTGTTCCAATTTAATTGCCCCATTAGAAGAGAAAATAAGTGGTATGAAATCAGCTGACAAAATTATTTGGTCCGACATGCTAAGAGAACATTTCGAGTTTGCCCAAAAGTCTCTGAGCTCCCGTAAAGCCATCACGCTACCTAAATGCAGTGATCAACTGTGGATAGTCACAGACGGTTCCGTCACTAAATGCGGTATCGGAGCGACCCTATACATAAATCGTGACGGTAAAGTGTCCTTAGCAGGATTTTTCAGTGCTAAGTTGCGTAAACATCAAGTGTTGTGGCTACCGTGTGAAATCGAAGCGCTTTCCATTGCCGCTAGTGTCAAACATTTCAGTCCCTTTATTATTCAGTCAAAACTGCAAGCGAATGTGTTGACAGATAGTAAACCATGCGTACAGGGATTTGAAAAACTATGTCGCGGTGAATTTTCGGCCAGTCCGCGTGTCACATCGTTTCTTTCTGTTGTAAGCCGATACCAGGTCAGCGTCAACCATTTATCCGGTCGTGCAAATATTCCATCCGACTTTGCAAGCAGAAACGCACCCGTTTGTACAGAGCCTAATTGTCAAGTTTGTTGCTTTACTGTGGATTCATTTATTTTCGTTGCTTTCAATTTTCGTGGATTGCTGAAAACTTGCATATTCGTGGATATTTGATTTCGTGGTTTTGCCAATCTCTGTATACAAAGCCTATTGAAAATATGATATTCGTTGAACATTTGAATTCGTGGTTCACTTGTACCCACGAAACCCACGAAAATTGGTATCCAACGAATAATAATGAATCCACAGTATATCGCGTACCGAAGATTCTGTCGTTCGAGCCGTAAGCATTCAAGACGTTCTCAATGACGAATTTCGCTTACCTTTCACCACCAGGTCGGCCTGGATTAATATTCAATCAGAATGCCCTGATCTTAGACGCACTCACGCTCATTTAAAACAAGGCACCCGGTCCTCCAAAAAACTGACAAACATTAAAGACGTCAAACGTTACCTGAATGTTGCATCAATCGCCGAAGACGGTTTGTTAGTTGTTCGGCGTTGTGATCCTCTTGCTCCACCCAACGAATTGATCATTGTTCCACGTAACGTTCTTGACGGACTCGTCACCGCTCTACATATTAAGTTGGACCATCCGTCAAAACACCAATTAAACCTCGTCTTAAAGCGCCACTTTTACGCTTTAGACATGCCAAAGGCGGCCGAACAGGCTAGTGACTCCTGTCACACATGCGCGTCTTTAAAACGGTTCCCTAAGAGCCTCGTCGAGCAGTCTTCAGAAGACCCACCGGACTTGGTTGGCATATCTTACGTGGCCGACGTTCTTAAGCGCAACCGTCAACTCATACTGGTCGTCAGAGAAACTGTAACGTCGTACACTAGTACATGCTTTATCAAAGACGAAAAACTAGGTAGCTTGCGAGATGGGCTCATACACTTATTGATACCGTTAAAGCCTTTAAACGGTCCAAGTGTTGTCGTTCGAGTTGACCCGGCCCGGGTTTTCGCCCTTTATGTGACGATTCATACTTAAAGCAACTCAACATATCAATTGAAATTGGCCGTGTTAAAAATCGGAACAAAAATCCAGTTGCCGATAAAGCCATCGCTGAGCTCGAAGACGAGTTACTTCGTGAGGAACACGATCATTCTCCTCTATCTGAAAATACACTAGTTATAGCTACTACGAGACTTAATTCTAGGCTTCGCCAGCGTGGATTGTCCTCCCGCGAACTATGGACTCAAAGAAGTCAGTTTACTCATGAACAGTTGCCAATTTCTGACATGAACCTTATTCGCGCACAGCACGAGGCTCGAAATAAAAATCACGGATTTAGCGAAAATTCTAAATGCAGTCGACCCGGTCGTCCGACCCCTGATATAAATATAGGGGATTTGGTTTACCTTTATACCGACAGATCAAAGACCCAATCGCGAGATCGGTACCTTGTTGTAGCCCGTGATGGCGAATGGTGTTTCATCAAAAAATTCTCAGGCAATCAACTCCGCGCCTCGTCCTACAAATTAAAACTTTCGGAATGTTATAAAGTTTTAAACACTATAAGTGCCCAGCAAAATCCAAGATATTCTCAGAATGTGTACAATGAGGAGTCTGATTCAGATGGCCATGACGAAGATAGCCTTCCTGGGCCTATCCGTGACCTACCACCAGAACGCGCGGAGCCCCCGCCTATTCTTATTTGCGAAAATATCGACGATGTTGAAAATCTGGACGAGCCGACTGCGCAACATGATAATAGTCTCGATCATGACTTGACACTTAGTAACTCGAGCACTGAACAAGATAATAAGCGCGTTCTCCGTAAGCGCTCCGAATTGAAAACTCCGAATTGAAAACGCCAGCGCGGTTTAAAGATTTCATTTCCTTTTAAACTTGATGCTCACTCGTCACCTTGGTATTTTTACTTAGAGAATCAGATACAACAAAATGTACGTCGTATTTCATTTACTGCTTATTTTATGTTTACTACAATGTATATGCACAGTATTTTTTGCTTAACTACTTATATAGTAATATGAATTTGATGAAGATATAGAGACTTTAAAGGAGATGGAAAAAAAAAAATGTCAGAATTATTTTGTTTCTTATTGATAGCTATGTGTTTAGTTTATGCATATTGATAACATTTATTTTTATTCATGTTCTTATAATAACAGAGATTATTAGTTGACAATTGTAAAGAGAGAGAGAGAGAGACTTTAAAGGAGAAAAGAAGTTGCGCCAATGTATTGTATTGATTGTCACATGTATTAATCTGTATTATCTCCCTTACTCCATGTGTCATGATTATACATGTATGATTGATGGGTTATTTCCCTTTACTGTTTACCGCCTCACGATCATTATTAAATGTGCCTTTCTAACGATCACATGTGTTATGTTTTCTCTGCTTACTGGCGCAGTTTATAAACAGCTTTAATAATGTACAGTTTATATAAAGTTTTACAGATGATCAATTTATAAACAATTTAAAATATGTACAATTTATGTAGAGCTTTACAGATGTACAATTTATATAGAGCTTTACAGATGTACAATTTATATAGAGCGTTACAGATGTACAGATTATATAGATTGTTATAGATGTACAGTTTATATACAGCTTACCAGAAGTAGAGTTTATATATACAGCTTCACAGCTCTACATGTGTACATTTATCTTTAGAAATGTACATCAAGTTACTTGTATTTAAGTAGCAGCTGTGTATAGTGAAAGTGACTCTAAAAAATTGTGAGAGGGAAGACATTCTAGACGGTAATGTGTAAATTAGACAATTCATCGGCTGTATTCCGGGTCAATTTTCTACAGCATGTTTATTCTGTTATTACCACGTCTATTTCAGTGAATCATTATACTTATTTGGTCTGCATGTATTTCAGTTTTAATTCTTTATTGAATTATAACCTTAACCTCGAGTTCAGTATGTCCGAGTCAAGATCTAATCCCCGGCTCATGTAGAACAAAATGTTCAATACTGATAGAGAAAGAAGATAGGATAGGTAGCTTGTTATGTACAGGAAAGAAATGCTGTGTTCCAAGAACCGTCAAAACAACAACCACAACTGTTAAACCATAGATTAACAAATAGTAACACGATAATATATAGTTTAGTGCTTTCGACCAATAAAGGCAATGAAGTTACCACAATGTTATTTTTTTTTCTGTAGATTAATATGATAATGTTATTGATAACAAACAAAAAAAAAGATGACGTTTCCGCAAAAATAAGTCTTAAGTTTCCGGAAATAAATATCTTACTTTTCCGAGAAAAAAAAACAATTCCGCAAAAAATAAATTATTTCTTTTTTTGAGAAAATAATTAAATAGTACGTTGAACTTTGTCTTAAATGAAACCTACAACAACTGATTGTAGCAGCATGAAATTTTGTAACAACAGTATGCATTGCATATCAAAGTCAATATGATCTACCTCGGGTTAGTCACCGGGTAAGGCACACATCAATAAACGGATCCCACATTTTTATAAAAAGTGGAAGTAACGCAAACACAAGAGGAATGTAGTTGCCATTTTACACCCATGTACCGAATAATTAACGGTGCAATCTATGAAAATATCCGTCATTTTGTTACATAGGCGATCATAGACATTTCAAGTTGGTGAAACATTAAACTATAACGATTCCGACATCATCATCTTTCACTCAGGTGAAACATTAAACTATAACGATTCCGACATCATCATCTTTCACTCAGATGAAACATTAAACTATAACGATTCCGACATCATCATCTTTCACTCAGATGAAACATTAAACTATAACGATTCCGACATCATCATCTTTCAAAGCCTATACTGCAAATCAGCTATAAAAGGCCCCGAAATGACAAATGTTAAGCAACTTGAAGTAAATGTATTTCTCCATTCAAAAGCATTGATTGTGAAATGGGGGAAAACCCTGGACAACTTAACTGGATCCGTCATACTGGCGTTTATGATATAGGATCAAATATGTCATGTAGAATTCCTTATAAGATATTAATGTATGGAACGCCGTAGCTGCCTTATGTGTACTTGTTTTTAGATACGCTTATACTTTTCAATATATGCACATAGTTTTTCTATATATGCACATACTTTTTCTATATATGCACATACTTTTTCTCTATATGCACATAGTTTACTTTATATGCACATACTTTTTCTATATATGCACATACCTTTTCTATATATGCACATACTTTTTCTCTATATGCACATAGTTTACTTTATATGCACATAGTTTTTCTATATATGCACATAGTTTTACTCTATATGCACATAGTTTACTTTATATGCACATAGTTTACTTTATATGCACATAGTTTTTCTATATATGCACATAGTTTACTTTATATGCACATAGTTTTTCTATATATGCACATAGTTTACTTTATATGCACATACTTTTTCTATATATGCACATACTTTTTCTCTATACGAACATACTTTTTCTCTATATGCACATACTTTTTCTCTATGCGAACATACTTTTTCTCTATATGCACATACTTTTTCTCTATATGCACATACTTTTTCTCTATATGCACATACTTTTTTCTCTATATGCACATACTTTTTCATAGTAAGATAATTCTTATTGCATATGATTGCCCATCATCAGCAGATGTGCAATAAGGTTTCAGAATTTCGATTTTGGTCGAGGAGTCCAAACAATAGGCCCAATTGGGTCTAAGTCCTATTTGAGGTATGTCCCTGGAACTCCTTCTGCATTTTGGGGTTTCAATTTTATTACAGAATGGTTGTATATAGTTCGCAGATGTGCAATAAGGTTTAGGATTTTTTATTTTGGTCCAGGGGCCAAAACAAGAGGCCCAAATGTGTCTAAGTCATATTTCAGGCATGCCTCATGTCCCTGGAACTACTTCTTCATTGTTGCATATGAGTGTCCATCATCTGTAGATGTGCAATAAGTAATTAAAAATAGTAATATTTCAAAACAATGTGGGGTGCGGGTATTGATGTCGTTCCGACAGCCCTACTTCTAGTTGCAATTAGTTTTAGCACCGTTGGGGCTTTGATTATAATTGCACATTCCTGTTAGTTGCACATTTTTAGCTCACCTGGCCAAAGGCCATGTGAGCTTTTGTCATCACTTGGCGTCCGTCGTCCGTCCGTCCGTAAACTTTTACATTCTGATCTTCTCCTCTGAAACCCCTGGGTCAATTGAACTGAAACTTGGTATGAAGCATCCATGGGAGGTCCTTTACAAAATTTGCATAAATCATCCAGGTCCGTTAAAAATAAAATGGCTGCCATGAGGATTTACATGTTTTGATTGGTTGAAATTTAAAACTTCTTCTCCTCTGTAGCAGTAGAGCCAAATGAACTGAAACTTGGTATGAACCATCCATGGGAGGTCCTATACCAAGCATACCAGGTGAGGTTACAGGCTCACCACTTGAGCCTCTTGTTCTATAACAAATTGGTTATGTGATTAAAAGGAATCCACTGTATACTACTTGACTTTGACCTCATAAAACATTGCAAGTGCCAAATATGTCTTATTTCCATATTTATTAAGTTCACAGAAGACTTAACCCGTACATGTATTATTATGCTAAGCTCAAAGTGTAAATGCTTTATGCATTACAATTTACATCTACTTGTTCATAAAATGCAATCTTTTTGAATGAAATTTTATGTCATTTTTATGCCGCATCTTTGCAAATACAACAGCTTTTGAACACTTTGCAACACTAGTCCATCATTATATATATAAGAACTGATAGGGGATAAAAAAAAAAACACATGATATATCATCCCACCACAGAACAGCACAAGGACATGCACAAAACAACAGCCAAAGGTCACTGTAGTGGTCTTCAACAATTGCATCACCTACACTACCAAGTGAGTTCAAGCAGGCTCCTTACAAAAAGTGCAAGCAACTAGACATAAACAACCTGGAAGACACAGCGACAAAATGACCCCATGAAAACAAAACAACAAATAAAAAAAGACAGCCACTGAACACTGGAGCCTGGCTTGGGACAGGCACATAAAGTATGTCAAGGTCACAAACTCTTGTAACTGGGGATACCTTATACGGAATAATTTACTATTTATGTTGATGGGTACGTGGGGGAGCCCTGTGTGAGCATTGCATAAAATACCTCTAGTTTTACTTTTATAACTACTGCATGTCAATATGTTCTGTAATCAGAACCTGGTTTAAGACGAGCTATGTAATGCTAGATTGCCTATATTTTGTGGTTGCTGGTGAATAATAGAGAAAAGTTTAGGTACTAAGTTATCTTAACTGTTGATAAAGGTGCAGAATCAATACAAAATCTTCCTAGTACCAAAAACAATATTATGTCTTTAATCATGCTAAAACAACAACAACAACAATGTTTTACTTTAAATCACATGTAATTTTAATGATTTTGTTAATGTTAATTATTTGCCGAAATGATCTCCAAAGACTTTAAATAGTCATCAATACCAAAGTTCTCGCCTGTTCGATTCAATTCATTATTTAGGATCTCCCTACATTGTTCATTTATAAGATTTAAGGGTTGAAATATTGGCCTTTCTCCATCTCTGGTAGCTTCATTGTTCTGTTCTCCAACTCCTAATTCTGGTAATTCCGTCTCATTCATTTGCATGCCAACTGGGTTCTGAACTTGCCCTGAGCCCCAAAGCTGCAGGGGAGTAGCCTTAACGGTCCTTATTCTGTGACAACCCCATGCTGTAGACCACACATTCAGTCTTCTGTTAATTTCATCCTTGAAATTATAGTGCAGCGCTGCCAAATGTAGATCATTTAAGGGGTCAAGGATATCATGATCCTCCATGTAGTAGAAAAGATTATAAAAATAGCACAAGACGCCTTCAAAAATGTCCCTCCAGAGTCTTCCGATCCGTTGATTATGTGTACTGGGACCTGTGATCATGCCGCTTTCACCTCGTTCCGTCAGCATAAAATCTGCTACAGAAACATTTTCCCGTCCCTTGTCGGATCTTACTTTTAATGGTATGCCATAATTATCAACACCGGTGAGGAAGCTTTCCAAAACAGTTTTAGAAGTGTTATTGTCATTACACGAAAGAAACATAATCATCCTACTAAACCCGTCAATGCCACCAATTATTACAAACCTCCATCGAATTAGTTTATGGTTGGTGTCTTTGTGCCACAAATGGTTAGGGGCCATTACGTTATAAGTTCTCCGATGGAGACGACCAGCTTTCCTTGCTCGAACTCCAGACGAATCTATTTCATGAATGCAGTCCCTTAGTCGCCATCGTTGTACTTTTAAACCCTTCGTTCTTAACAGTTGTCGAAGCATTTGCTCGCCACACATTGGGAAATCTTTAATGGTTTCCGAAACTACTCTTTCCAGATCACCATCGTCTATTTCTGAAAAGCCTTGTTTTGACAATCCAAACTGAGCCATTCGGCGATATATTGTGCGCTCTGATACTAATAAAAGTTTTCGGATATTTGGAATCCACAATCTAACAAACTGTCTAATGTTAATTTATCAATATCAAATTTTGGTGCTCCAGAGTATCCTCCTATTTTCTGTGGTTTGGATTTTCCATATTTTACACATTCTGCCCGCAATCTCATCATGTCGGTTGCGTTTGGAATACCTAAAAACTGCAAATTTTGTTTTGAAAGCAGACTTATTATATCAGGAGTTATAGCTTCCCGTTCAAAACTTTCGTAAACTTCTTGCAATCCCACTTTCCTTAAAACAGTCAGCATCAGTGGCTCTGCCATTTTATTTACCATTACGGTACCCAGGATTCCTTCAATCAGGAAATAGTAAAGTATATTGAATACAAGTATATCCTTGAAGAACTATCAAGAAAATAAGGGAAAAGTATACACACGGAGAACGATGTGTATACATAGTAAACTATGCGCATATATAGAAAAACTATGTGCATATAGAGAAAAACTATGTGCATATAAAGTAAACTATGTGCATATAGAGAACAAGTATGTGCGTATAGAGAAAAAGTATGTGCATATATAGTAAAACTATGTGCATATATAGAAAAACTATGTGCATATATAGAAAAACTATGTGCATATAAAGTAAACTATGTGCATATAAAGTAAACTATGTGCATATATAGAAAAAGTATGTGCATATATAGAAAAACTATGTGCATATATTGAAAAGTATAAGCGTATCTAAAAACAAGTACACATAAGGCAGCTACGGCGTTCCATATTAATGTAATAATTTCTGATATTTGTACATGTACTGGTCTTTCATTTAACATGTACCTATATTATAATCATCATCAATAAAATTTCGACAGCATATGCTTTAAAAGACAGGTGGTAGGTCGATGACAAACTCACAACGCCAATTCAAAATAACACAGGAAAAACGACCAAAAACATACAAAAGTTTACATTCAAAAGTCTTCTTATATCATTATAGAAAACTTAAGACTGAGCGACATCAACGCAAACGCCACACAAAAAAGAAGTTGAAAATCCCATTTGCTGCAGACGGGAAAACAGATCCTGCTTCACTTGTAGCACCCGTCGTGATGTTCATATATGTACAAATAAGGGTCTTGGCGAAAAATCAAACCTACTCCGGACAGAATTGATAATTAACACAAAGCATGCCAAAGATGTAATACCATTACTAAATACTATATATAACACTTTAATTAAATGCACTTTGTTATTAACCGGTATGAAGACTTGCACTTTAATGATATACATGTACATACTACATTTTGGCAGATTTGTAGAACATGACAGGGTTTAGTAAGTATGTAAGTATATATATATATATACATGATCGTTAGTGTTATTATTTGACAGTACAAATCAAAATAAATCAAGTAAACACTACTGAAAAGTTAAAATGTATCTTCAACACATTTATTATAAACTCTACTTTTAATTTTGAAATCAACAAATATTATCAATTTACATATTGCAATCAAATTACCTTCGATTTAAATTAAGTAACCATTAAACCATAATTTGTCAGCGGTAAAAACTTTAAAAATTTAAAGGGTCAATTCAAGAAATCAAGTCCATTTCGTTTAATCAGTGGCTCTTTTAAAGATTGTAAAAGATTAAAGCGAGGTTTGGGAGATTATGATGTATATTTATAACATTTATTAATCGAAACGAAATTTATCTTTTTTCATTAAAGTACAAGTAGCATTTGTATATCCTCAAATTGGACCAGGTATGCACTTTCACGAAGCCCTACACTATTGCTTTATACTTGTCAACTACGAACATAATAAGCACCAAATATAAGTAAAGAAATTCAAAACATATGTGATATTATGATTTTGGTCTCTTGTGGAGAGTTATCTCATTTGCAATCATACCACATCTTATTTTTATATACTTCTAGCTCCTTGTTTATTAAATTGACCAGTTATTTATCATTTACATTAAAATATGTAATTCTTTATCGCAATCTTTTCGTTCTAATACACATTTATTAGTTTTTTTTCCACTTACAACTAAATCTGTAAATTCAAGGGCATTAAATAACATTAATGCTTAAGCGCTGACGATGTCAACTGCACATTTGATCAAAAGATGTAAACTCTAGCGCTGGCGGTGTCGACTGTAGCACCATTGACAAGAACACCAGCGCTGGCGGTGTCGACTGTAGCACCATTGACATGAACACCAGCGCTGGCGGTGTCGACTGTAGCACCATTGACATGAATACCAGCGCTGGCGGTGTCGACTGTAGCACCATTGACATGAATACCAGCGCTGGCGGGTGTCGACTGTAGCACCATTGACATGAACACCAGCGCTGGCGGTGTCGACTGTAGCACCATTGACATGAACACCAGCGCTGGCGGTGTCGACTGTAGCACCATTGACATGAACACCAGCGCTGGCGGTGTCAACTGCACATTTGATCAAAAGATGTAAACTCTAGCGCTGGCGGTGTCGACTGTAGCACCATTGACATGAACACCAGCGCTGGCGGTGTCGACTGTAGCACCATTGACATGAACACCAGCGCTGGCGGTGTCGACTGTAGCACCATTGACATGAATACCAGCGCTGGCGGTGTCGACTGTAGCACCATTGACATGAACACCAGCGCTGGCGGTGTCGACTGTAGCACTATGACATGAACACCAGCGCTGGCGGTGTCGACTGTAGCACCATTGACATGAACACCAGCGCTGGCGGTGTCAACTGCACATTTGATCAAAAGATGTAAACTCTAGCGCTGGCAGTGTCGACTGTAGCACCATTGACATGAACACCAGCGCTGGCGGTGTCGACTGTAGCACCATTGACATGAATACCAGCGCTGGCGGTGTCGACTGTAGCACCATTGACATGAACACCAGCGCTGGCGGTGTCGACTGTAGCACTATGACATGAACACCAGCGCTGGCGGTATCGACTGTAGCACTATGACATGAACACCAGCGCTGGCGGTGTCGACTGTAGCACTATGACATGAACACCAGCGCTGGCGGTGTCGACTGTAGCACCATTGACATGAATACCAGCGCTGGCGGTGTCGACTGTAGCACCATTGACATGAATACCAGCGCTGGCGGTGTCGACTGTAGCACCATTGACATGAATACCAGCGCTGGCGGTGTCGACTGTAGCACCATTGACATGAATACCAGCGCTGGCGGTGTCGACTGTAGCACCATTGACATGAATACCAGCGCTGACGGTGTCGACTGTAGCACCATTGACATGAACACCAGCGCTGGCGGTGTCGACTGTAGCACCATTGACATGAATACCAGCGCTGGCGGTGTCGACTGCACATTTGATCAAAAGATGTAAACTCTAGCACCGGTCATGTCGACAGTAGCACCATTGACATGAACACCAGCGCTGGCGGTGTCGACTGTAGCACCATTGACATGAATACCAGCGCTGGCGGTGTCGACTGTAGCACCATTGACATGAACACCAGCGCTGGCGGTGTCGACTATAGCACCATGACAAGAACACCAGCGCTTGCGGTGTCGACTGTGGCACCATGACAAGAACACCAGCGCTTGCGGTGTCGACAGTAGCACCATTGACATGAATACCAGCGCTGGCGGTGTCGACAGTAGCACCATTGACATGAATACCAGCGCTTGCGCTGTCGACAGTAGCACCATTGACATGAATACCAGCGCTGGCGGTGTCGACTGTAGCACCATTGACATGAATACCAGCGCTGGCGGTGTCGACTGTAGCACCATTGACATGAACACCAGCGCTGGCGGTGTCGACTGTAGCACCATTGACATGAATACCAGCGCTGGCGGTGTCGACTGTAGCACCATTGACATGAATACCAGCGCTGGCGGTGTCGACTGTAGCACCATTGACATGAACACCAGTGCTGGCGATGTCGACTGTAGCACCATGACAAGAACACCAGCGCTGGCGGTGTCGACTGTAGCACCATTGACATGAACACCAGCGCTGGCGGTGTCGACTGTAGCACCATGACAAGAACACCAGCGCTTGCGGTGTCGACTGTGGCACCATGACATGAACACCAGCGCTGGCGGTTTCGACTGTGGCGCCATGACATGAACACCAGCGCTGGCGGTGTCGACTAGCACTATTACATGAACACCAGCGCTGGCGGTGTCGACTGTAGCACCATTGACATGAACACCAGCGCTGGCGATGTCGACTGTAGCACCATTGACATGAATACCAGCGCTGGCGGTGTCGACTGTAGCACCATTGACATGAATACCAGCGCTGGCGGTGTCGACTGTAGCACCATTGAAATGAACACCAGTGCTGGCGGTGTCGACTGTAGCACCATGACAAGAACACCAGCGCTGGCGGTGTCGACTGTAGCACCATTGACATGAACACCAGCGCTGGCGGTGTCGACTGTAGCACCATGACAAGAACACCAGCGCTTGCGGTGTCGACTGTGGCACCATGGCATGAACACCAGCGCTGGCGGTTTCGACTGTGGCGCCATGACATGAACACCAGCGCTGGCGGTGTCGACTAGCACTATTACATGAACACCAGCGCTGGCGGTGTCGACTAGCACTATTACATGAACAACAGCGCTGGCGATGTCGACTGTAGAACCATGAAATGAACACCAGCGCTGGCGGTGTCGACTGTAGCACCATGACAAGAACACCAGCGCTGGCGGTGTCGACTGTAGCACCATGACAAGAACACCAGCGCTTGCGGTGTCGACTGTGGCACCATGACATGAACACCAGCGCTGGCGGTTTCGACTAGCACTATTACATGAACACCAGCGCTGGCGGTGTCGACTAGCACTATTACATGAACAACAGCGCTGGCGATGTCGACTGTAGAACCATGAAATGAACACCAGCGCTGGCGGTGTCGACTGTAGAACCATGATATGAACACTAGCGCTGCAGACATGGAATCATCAATCAAGAGCTCTAAATGTTAATCAAGCGCTTGAAGATGTTAAGTCTAAGATTGAAAATGTAAAAGTCTATCATCTTTTGCGTTATCTTGGGTTTATATCTTCCACCATAAACTGAAAAGTTAACACAATTACTGCCGGTGATATTGGTGTAAGAACTGCATGAATGCTTCCTTTTGCTTATACCGAGCCAATGAAACTTTCGATTTCTTATGAAGCGTGCACGTTATATAATTATTTAAATAAAATTAAGTCAAGATGTGCTTATGTACAACCCCGAGATTACAAAATGTTAAAAAAAAACCTTTGAAATGAGATCTTATATTTGATGTCAGAATTCAACGGCATTCTTTTTTGTCATTTCCTTAATTTTCTTTCCGTACGTAATACGGCAATTCTAAATGTCAGACCAATGATACATCTTCGTCATTAGAAATCCACTTAAAATACATCAGCCTTTAATGCATGGTGCTATAGCATGGATACTTTTAACCACAACTATTTGTCAATAAATACTGCACTTGAATTGATCAGTGAATTGCAGATTTACAAGTAGTTAGCATATCAAAATGTTTAAAATAAATAAATGTTTCTAATATATCAAAGATGAAATACAAATCTACATATTTGGATCGTACTGAGAAACTGGTTCTATTTGAGACCCACCCTTTAATTTAGATACAAGCACCTGTTGAAATGACAGTTTATTGATACAAATTTGTCATAAATATTTTGTAGGCTAAATCAAAACACAGACAACGAAACCTATACTTCACATTGTGTATTTATTGTTTTGATTATGACGTAGTTCTCTAAGGATATTTACTGATCTTGACGACTATAAGGCTGGAAGCTCTTTTACCATACATGCCTTAGAAATAATTTTGTTTAATTTGACTTATGTCTGTGATTGCTAAATTGCATGCATATTGTGTTTTAATGGTTGCCTTCCTTTTACTTTTATGTTCAGAGCCCTTAAGAGATGAACAGTAACAGAAACGAGGACACCATGTCTAAATGCTCTGAGATGAACAGTAACAGAAACGGGGACACCATGTCTAAATGCTCTTTGATAACTTGGGCGAATGAAATATGAATAAAAACAGGTGTGTTGTTGACGAGACAGCAACTTAACAATATAAACATAAGAATATGTTGTATGATTGCTAATCAGACAACTCTCCGCCAGAGACCAAATGACATAAAAGTTTACAACTATAGTTCACCGTATGACCTTCAACAATGAGCAAAACTCCGTGAGGTATATGAAGCTATGAATAATGACAAATATTTATGCTAAACAATACAAACGACAATACTAACGGCCTGATTTATGTACAAAATAAGCAAGTTATATACGCCATAACACAACACAGAAATGTTTTCCATAAATACATAAACTCAAGGAACATATTATCTTCTGTTAAAGTTTTTGCCTCAAACTAGTTGAAAAAACACTTTTTATATAAATAAAAAATAATCGGTGTACAGCCGTCTGTCGAAACTAGTAACATAAAGAAATCAGCATATAGGCCTTCAATTATAGGTAAGTATCTCTGCAATATTTCAAATCGAGAAGTCAAACTAATATTGTAAAGTGTAGTGGACTAAATGACATATCTGTATGTCACCAACATTAACTACGCTGGACGATCAATAACATGCAGGGTGCGGGAATTTCTCGCTACATTGAAGACCTGTTGGTGACCCTCTGCTGTTGTTTTTTTTATTTGGTCGGGTTGTTGTCTCTTTGACACATTCCCCATTTCCATTCTCAATTTTATAATCTAACAAAAGACAATTCTTATGAGATCAAATAAGATTTCTGACTGAGGGAAGTCACATCCACATGTTCAGTGACGCAACTTATGATTTTTCTCGGATCATTGCAAAACCCAAAAAGTATATAGAATAAAGGTGGACTCAATTAAAATAATAAGATAGAGAGTTGCTCAAATATAAGGAGTAGAGAAAAAAGTGCTGCTCAAATATATATAATATTATTTACAAAGCACAAAAATATCAGTAGTAACCTCAAAAGCTAACAAAACCTTTAAACAGATTTATTAAGAAGAGATATAGTTACGATAAGTCATTAAAGATTGCATATTTTGGCTTTAATATTGATTCACTTATAAGGTCTTTGCATCGGAATTAAACACATTTATTCTAAAACCACTTGTTGGCATGACACGGGTTATTTTCTTTTCATATATTTTATGATAGTGTATAATACTAAACCCCTAACAGGAGGGATATTGTGCATGATATTCATATGATGAATCTTTCAATGAGTTTATTTGAAGTCTGGAGCTGGCATGTCAGTAACTGCTAGTAGTCTGTTGTTATTTATGTATTATTGTAATTTTGTTTAATTTCTTTTGTTTCCTATTCTGACATCGGACTCGGACTTCTCCTAAACTGAGTTTACTGTGCTTACTGTTGTGGTTTTGTTTTGTTTAGAGGTATAGGGGAGGGTTGAGATCTCAAAAATCATGTTTAACCCCGCCGCATTTTTGCACCTGTCCCAAATCAGGATCATCTGGCCTTTGTTAGTATTGTATCATTTTAAATTTTAGTTTCTTGTGTATAATTCGGAGTTTATATGACGTCCATTATCATTGAACTAGTATACATATTTTTAATGGGCCAGCTGAAGGACGACTCCGGGTGCGGGAGTTTCTAGCTGCATTGAAGACCCACTGGTAGCCTTCGGCTGTTGTCTGCTCTATGGTCGGGTTGTCTCTTTGACACATTCCCCATTTCCATTCTCAATTTTATATAAATAATACAGAGTAAAGGGTTGCTCAAATGTAAGGTAAAAAATATGTTGCTCAAATATAGGAATGCACAATAAAGGGTTGCTCAAATATAAAGAATAGAAAAGGATTGCCTAAAATTTACGAATACAAAAATGAAGAGATCACCTGAGCAATCGTACCCAAATCTATGTGAATTATGAGGTGCCGGCCACCTTGGGAAAACACAGAATGAAACATATTTTACAAAACTAAAATTTTTCAAATTTGTTAGTTAATCCAATAAGTCATACTTGAAGTACTTTTAAAAGGCGTTACATTATAATTTAATGAATGGGGTTTTCTATATTTTGATTATTAGTAAACTGTCAATGTGTCAAGATAAGTCACACCGACCAAATACCACAGCGGACCAACTAAAATATGTCCTTCGAGAACCGACATAAAAATCAATCCCACCCACTCCAGAGCTTTATAAATATTGCAACTGCATCAACACACAGTACGAAATTGTGTGCAATAAGAGAAAACTTAAAGTAAGTTTATCATTTAATTCATTTTCTTTTATTGTTTGAATTTGAATTAACTATGTTAAATTAATAATTCTTTACTCACTGATTACCAACAAGAGGTGCATGGATAAATATAATTAGGTTTAATCTTGCTGCAAAATATTATTCAAATCTTTTCTGTTTGAAATTTCATGTAGTACTAGTATCTATGTTAACTTTAAATGCAATAATTTAATCAAATTTATTTATAAATTGCATATTTTTAATTTTGCAATTTAAAAATTAAATGTATCTGTTTTGCATTTAACTGGATAATTCCAATTTCTTATTTATAATTTATATTTTTGTTTTGCTATTTAGTCTTTTCCACTAGACTTATATAAAAAAGCAAAATTAAATAAATCTCCGTCAGGAAAGGCGAAACCAGCTTATTGAATATTTAGTTGACAAACATCATTATACAGTCATATAATTAAATATGATTTTTTAGGCCGTTTGCTTGTTTGCTTATTCAAGACTTGGATATATAATAAAGTTATGTTGCAAATATAATGTTAGTCCTCCATTCGGCATTCGTCCCAAATATATATATATATATATGGACTATTTGCCACTGGACGCTAAGAAAGCACACAAATTTAAGCAATCATTAATCATCTTTTTTCAATTTTTGTCTTACATATACTGTATTTGAAACAGGCTGGGTGGCCCAATACTTTAAACAAAAGCAAAGGAGTAGGTCCGGTAAGGACTCATTTTGGCCTCAAATTTCAGTTTCATCTGACGAAGGATTTGGACCTCTTTTTAAACACTTAAGTGTCTATTTTACTTGATTCAATTAGTTTATGTAAAAGATTTTAACTGATAAAGTCATTAAAAACGATCCGATTGAAGCTCAAATATGAAAAATCTCTCAAATATGCAAAAAAAACGTCACTTTTCAGATGGTTTTTGGCAAAAATGAAAGTGGCCGCATCCGTGTTCATCCACAACCTTTATATATGTTATGTATTATCATAAAATACAACTTACATTGCAATATTATGGATGAACACGAATGCGGCCACTTTCGTTTTACACGTAAACCGTCTAAAATTTAACTAAAATGATAGAATTTTGAAGATTTCAGTAATTTAGCATGTTTTACTGGTGCTATAACCCGATATATGTGCATTGTATTGCCAAAAACAGCCCATATTTATGTAGCAGAAGCATTCAACTGTCCAATAAAAAACTAAAAGTTTGCTTTTTAACAAGTTTGTAAAACTGTTATATTTTTGGGCCAAAAAGGGGCCTTACCGGACCTACTCCTTTAAAGTAATTGATGTACAAGTATAAAGGTCATATGATACAAAGTGTTTAGAATATTTGAAAATTGTTTTTTCTTAGACTTTGGAGTTTTATGCTGCTAAATATCTAACGGAACTTTTATATACAACCGTACAGTTAATATAGTTTGTATATATCCCCTTACCTATATACAACCGTACAGTTAATATAGTTTGTATATATCCCCTTACCTATATACAACCGTACAGTTAATATAGTTTGTATATATCCCCTTACCTATATACAACCGTACAGTTAATATAGTTTGTATATAATATTTGAAAGATAATTAAAAAAACCATTTTACTAGCTGTGACATTGGCTGCTCTAAGGAACGGAATTTACCAAGTAAAGAAAAAAAGTATAGCCCTTTGTTTCGTGTTTCTTTTTTTTTAACTTCGATATCCATGATATTGATGTAGGTTGTTTTTATTTAGAGAATTAACATAAATATTGTTTGTTTGTAGAGTACAAAGAATGGCGTACTTAGAGTGTTTACTGTTTGTAGTTGGACTAACAATCTGTAGTGGGAGAGTTACAGGTAAGACATTGTTATTATAAGACAATATTTTGATGGTCGATTTGACCTTTAGGCATTCAAAGATTTAGTATTGCTCTCAACACGAGTTCGCCATACTAGTTTTTAAGTAATTTTCTACAGAACTAGTTTTTGAAAAATTTACAACAGAGAAAGCAGAGGCATTTGTTTAGCAAATTTTTGATAGCGTGTGTAGTATACTAACTTATCTTCGATATTTTTGTTTATTTATTCTATTTTAAACAGCGAGTTTAAAAATGCCATTGGAAGTTCATGACCGGATAAAAGATTTTATGCCTACTTGTATTTAATCTTCACCATGAATAGTTGTCTTAGGAAGGGGGCGACCATTTGATTTTACGCGAGAAAAGGGGGGGGGGCGGGTATCTGGCTTATGATCTTTGGTTGGATATATCATTGAACATAAGTTGATTACCAAATTGACGGGAAAGTTGTCACTTAAAATGATGGAAGTTCTGGTGAGGACATCAGTGACGTCTTGCAACAGGTCATTTACCGGTTCTCCCAACATTTGCCGAAAAAAATGTTTTCTTAATTAGCTGTAAACAGAAATTGAATATCAGGCCTTGCGGTCATGAAACTTTCGAGCACGATTTTTGTACTTAGACTCAAGAATCAACCAATCAAAATACTGGATTTCATGTTTCGAGCATGATTTTTGTGCTCCGAGCACTGAGCAAAGTTTTATGACTTCAACCCCCGGGGTTATGTGAGTTTGCAAGGAGTACATAAATTTTCATTAAATTTAATGCAGTTTAGTAAATCTTAAAACTTACTGATAACCGGTTTAAAATTTGAATTGAAAAACCGTGTTCAAGGTTAGAAATCCGGTAAACATTTATCAAGTTGTTATATTGATTGATTGGTGTTTGTTTACCAAACGTCCAGTGGCAAATATTTCATGCATATTCAGTATATAGGACGATCGGATCCAGGTTATAAAACCTATTCATAGTAGTGGGTAGAAGGAGGGGGAGTTCCATGTCTATCTTTAAAACGAACTGCATGTAGCAAGTTGAACATACTTTAGAGACTATTGTTTTTAATCTTTTATGTTAATGAACCCATTTTGTTGATTTGGAATCTGATGGTCATTGGTGTTAGAGAAAATATCCAGACCAGTTACTTTAAAATATGTTTTAAAGGAACCGTGGGCTAAAGCAATTACTTGACTAAAACCCCTGTATTTGTGCAAATGGATATGAAATGATAAATTTGCATAGATTTTTAGGTACATTATGAAAATTCCTAAAGGGGTCCGTGGATTACCGTGATTCTCGTCTGAGATTACCCCTTCAAAAATTGAATCCATCAATCAGTCCATTACATTACAAGATTTAAAATAATCAAACATTAAATTTCTTAAGATGTTTTTTTTTTCTTGATCTGGAATATTAACTTCTGCCAAAGTTTCAATACAATATCTGAAGGTTTTTGTAAATATTTCATGCATATTCAGTACATAGGACGAGAACTTATAACACATGGTATCAAATGTTTAGTTCCATGTAAAACTTTGAAAAATAAGTTTTAGACAAGTATTAATATAAATACAAGTAATTATACAATAAAAATGAAAAATATATACAATCATATTTATCTAGTAAATAGTACAATGTCATCTGTCCTTAGCTATATTGACTTTTTGATATAGATCACCAATGTGATGTAAACCAACTTATTTTCGCAGATGTTTTATTTCGCGTTAAGCATTTTCTGGCTAATTAGCAGCGAATTATTTTAGCAAAAGAAATCGTTTCTAATCATCGAAAAATTGATAATTTAACAAAAAAATAGAGAACTTTAGGGAAAAGTAACATCTTCTAATGAGGAATTAGATCACATGCTTATTTTGTCTGACTTTTATAGGTCACCTGCCAAAATGCTTACAGAAGAATTAAATAAAGATCAGCGCGTAAATATTAAATGAATCCAAGGGGTCTTAGACTTGACTTAGTTATCAAGATATGTAGAACTTTGATCGGCATATTTACACATTAATTCATTATTTTATTCCATTTTTGTAAAATATATCAACAAAGTCCTTCAAAGTCAATCTGCATAGCTTAATAACGAATATCCAAGCTTTTATTAAACGACTTATTACCTCTGAATAAACTTTGTTTTAGTTTTAACGGATCTCCAAGGAATTTGCAACAATTACTATATCAATTTATAACCGTAAAGAAGCTTGTTATTATGAAATAGAGCCTTTAAGATAATAAGCAATTCAAAAGGGCTGTTATAAATTATTCTGCTTTCAAAATAACCAGCTTTTGAAATGACTAAGGTATTATAAATTGAAACTTTATATATGACGGAATTTAAAACGTAGGAAAAAAATGACAGGGTCGTGTCATTACCTTTGAGATATATTTAGTAATCATTTCAAAATTTGTCTGGCTTTTTGTTTTAGATGCTTTGGAAATATCAAAAGAAAAGATAAGGTTAACTTACCGTGCGTTTTTTTCCCGGCTAAAATAGAAAATAGCAAAATTTCATGAGGATTCCTTCAGAAATTCACTATTTCGGGCTTACCTCCCCTTAAAATGCTAGTTTAAAAACATTAAAAATCAAGCAAAAATAATCTACACTTGTTAAAATATTTTATATGTATAGGTTGAAATCTTATAAATATATAGTTTTCAAGGACAATTTAGATTAGTTATCCACATTCCTCATCAAATTTTGCTAATTTGATTGAAAATCTAGACATTATAGGTTCTCTGTTATTTACTATCCAAGATGGCGAAAGACATCCATACCCCATTGACCATGTATTTAGATGACCATTTTAAAGGAGGCGTGCATTTACTGAAAGCTACACTTAATTACGTGATCTCTTAATTTCTTTTTCTCATTCTGCTAAAGCTTTGTGTACTTCTTTGCAGATTTACCCATAATGTCTGAATAATGCAGAAAAACTCACTGTTTTGTGTTTAAGCCAAAGTATGCTTCGCATAGAACTTAAGCATAAAAAAGAAAAAGAAATATTGACTCGTATGTGAAAAAATTAGCAGTTATATAATATGCAGTTGTTCTTAAAGTGAATAGAGAATTGATTCATTAATATTACTCGATATCATTATAATAAGATAATTGAACGGAAAAACCTCGAACTGATGTACAACAACAAATGGAAGTTTTTAACGACCTTGACTGGCTATACAGTCTGAACTGATGTAATTATAACTCTGTTACTTTTATTGTGTATTGTAGGTCCACCACAGAATGACAGATCAGGGAAACATGGTACAATAGCTTTCTCAGTTGGGTTAACAAGCACCTTGCACATGTCTTACTCCGAAACAATTATCTATGATAAAGTGTTTTCAAACTTCGGAGACGGATATTCTGTTGACACCGGTGAGTTCACCGCTCCGGATACTGGGGTGTATGTGTTCCATGCGCATGCGTACAACTCTAACCAAGATAGAGCGATGTGGATTGAGTTAATTAAAAACATTGATTCGTTAGTATCTGTCTCTGGTTATAACAGTCACTCAACAGCCGGAAATACCGTCATTGTGAGTCTGCACAAAGGGGAGACTGTTTCCGTAAGAGCAAGACCTGGACAAGAATTTACTCTCTTTGGAAAATCTGACCAAGTCTACACCACATTTTCCGGATATCGCATCGGAGAAATCCCGTATTCCGATCCGGCAGCAGGTTTGTTAGGACGATAAAGACAAATTAATGTATCAGATATCTTGTATATGTAAAAACGTATCGTTTGGATAAATATTTCGTTCATTTATATAACTCAAATTTGTTTAGAGTTTTAATACATGTTTAACTTCTTTTATTATAAAATTTCTGAAAATTATTTAGGATTGTTATTACGCCTCTTTTCAAGTAATTATTTTTAGAAATTTTACACAAAGTTTATTTTTTTTCGTTTTCATTGGTTAAGATATTATAAAAAAAAATGTTAAGGATTTGAAAAAAATGAAAAATAAACATACCATATTGTCTTTTTGTTGTTGTTTATATATAGATTATTTTTTAGAGAGAACGAAATATATTCAGTATGTATGGCCCTATATGTTATTTAATTTATAAACCGTTTTTATCAGTATTGAATTGAGTTGTATGCAAGCGAGCTATTGTTATTTTCCAATAAAACAATAACAAAAAATGACGACTTTTTTTCTTGATATTATATTGCCTCAATGATTCCTCATTTTAGTTAGAGATCCAGGAAGAGGATTTTGAGATGTTTTGGTGGGATGTATATAATAGAGAATAATAAAAGAAAAACATTTATCTACAATCTTGGAAAATTGGCAAAAACAAAAGCGAAATTTATTTAATTATTAAGATTAGAGAATAATAAGCAAACAATCAACGAGTATAGAAACATTGGTCCAAGCATAATAGAGTATATAATTATCTTGGTCCAAGCATAATAGAATATATAATTATCTTGGTCCAAGCATAATAGAATATATACTTATCCAACCCGAAAGATATTAACAAGACGTTAAATCTCACAAGTCAAAGATAAACTGACAATACCAAGGAATAACAAAACGAAAAAGGACGAAAACAGGAACATGTCCACAAAACACTATACATAGAAAACAGTAGAATGACCAACACCAAGGATTAATGAAACGAAAAAACGCCGAAAACAGGAACACTTTTCATATGATGAAGACATAATCTTTCAATCAGTTTAATTGATGTCTGGAGCTGGCATGTCAATAACTGCTAGTATAGTCCTGTTAATTTATGTAATAGTGTCATTTTGTTTATAGACATCGGAAGATGTGGTATGAGTGCCAATGAGACAACTCTCCCTCCAAGTACCAATTCATGAAAGTAACCCATTATAGGTCAAGGTACGGCCTTCATCATGGAGCTTTAGCTCACACCGAACAGCAAGCTATATAGGGTCCCAAACATTACTAGTGTAAAACCATTCAGACGGGAAAACCAACGGTCTAATCTATATTAAAACGAGAAACACGTATGAACTACATAAAGAGACGACAACTACTGTACATTCCTTACTTAAGACAGGTGTTTTGTATTTGCGGCCAAAAGGGTCCGAAATTGTATTGGTTTTATTTCATCAAAAACTGATTTATTGGGGTTCTTTGATATGCCAAATCTAACAGTGTATTTAGATTTTTAATTTTTGGTCCTGTTTTCAAATTGGTTTACATTAAGGTCCAAAGGGTCCAAAATTAAACTTAGTTTGGTTTTATCAATATTAGCACTATATTCAATATACATGTATATCGTGGAGAAGTATCTGTGATTGGCACTAAGACAATTATCTGTCAAAAGTTTATATACAATCCCTGTTCAATAATCCAATTGCTTTATACTGATGTCCTTAGCTAAAGAAATCTGGATAGGGACATGAGGTGTGGTGTTTCCCAGGCAAATAAGGGGACGTCCATTTGATTCAGGAGAGGGGTAGAAGATATATAACGGGACATGAGGTGTGGTATTACCCAGGCAAATAAGGGGACGTCCATTTGATTCAGGAGAGAGATAGAAGATTTTTGGTAATTAATTTAATGGCTTGGTAAGATCATACCGAGGACAATTTCTTTAGCCCTCTCCCTTTTTACTTAAATTCGTTTTTCTTTTCATTTTCTTTTAATTTCAACTACTTATCGCGTTTTCTGTGATATATATATATATATATTAAGTGTTCGTTGTGGATAGTAGACTAGAAATTGATAATGTCATTACTGGTTTATTTACATATGTTAATATCACAGAGAAAAACGCGATAAAAATTGGAAATAAAGGAAATTAAAAACTAACGTATACGAGAAAAAAAGAGGAAGGGGGTTAAAACAATCCTGTCCTCAAGTACATATGTGAAAGAACGAAAAAAAAGAGATCCATGACTAGCTACATAACTGTAGCTCTTGAGTTATTTTATAATATCTCTGTCAAAAATATCAAAGGACCTAAATACTCCTGTTCCGTAGATAGTCCAAGACCGGATGCAAATGAATTTATCCTACCCAGAAAAATTTAGAACAAGGACCTGAGAGCTACGGTATCGCAGCTAGTCCAAGACAGGATGCAAATGAATTTATCCTACCCAGAAAAATGCAGAACAAGGACATGAGAGCTATGGTATCGCAGCTACTCCAAGACAGGATGCAAATGAGTTTATCCTACCCAGAAAAATGCAGAACCAAGACATGAGAGCTACGGTTCCGCAGCTAGTCCAAGACAGGATGTAAATGAATTTATCCTACCCAGAAAAATACAGAACAAGGACCTGAGAGCTACGGTATCGCAGCTAGTCCAAGACAGGATGCAAATGAATGTATCCTTCCCAGAAAAATGCAGAACAAGGACCCGAGAGCTACGGTATCGCAGCTAGTCCAAGACAGGATGCAAATGAATTTATCCTTCCCAGAAAAATGCAGAACAAGGACCTGAGAGCTACGGTATCGCAGCTAGTCCAAGACAGGATGCAAATATATTTATCCTTCCCAGAAAAATGCAGAACAAGGACATGAGAGCTACGGTATCGCAGCTAGTCCAAGACAGGATGCAAATGAGTTTATCCTTCCCAGAAAAATGCAGAACAAGGACCTGAGAGCTACGGTATCGCAGCTAGTCCAAGACAGGATGCAAATATATTTATCCTTCCCAGAAAAATGCAGAACAAGGACCCGAGAGCTACGGTATCGCAGCTAGTCCAAGACAGGATGCAAATGAATTTATCCTTCCCAGAAAAATGCAGAACAAGGACCTGAGAGCTACGGTATCGCAGCTAGTCCAAGACAGGATGCAAATATATTTATCCTTCCCAGAAAAATGCAGAACAATGACCTGAAAGCTACGGTCTCGCAGCTAGTCCAAGACAGGATGCAAATGTAATTATCCTTCCCAGAAAAATGCAGAACAAGGACCTGAGAGCTACGGTTTCGCAGCTAGTCCAAGACAGGATGCAAATGAATTTATCCTACCCAGAAAAATGCAGAACAAGGACCTGAGAGCTACGGTATCGCAGCTAGTCCAAGACAGGATGCAAATGAATTTATCCTTCCCAGAAAAATGCAGAACAAGGACATGAGAGCTACGGTATCGCAGCTAGTCCAAGACAGGATGCAAATGAATTTATCCTTCCCAGAAAAATGCAGAACAAGGACCTGAGAGCTACGGTATCGCAGCTAGTCCAAGACAGGATGCAAATGAATTTATCCTACCCAGAAAAATGCAGAACAAGGACCTGAGAGCTACGGTATCGCAGCTAGTCCAAGACAGGATGCAAATGAATTTATCCTTCCCAGAAAAATGCAGAACAAGGACCTGAGAGCTACGGTATCGCAGCTAGTCCAAGACAGGATGCAAATGAATTTATCCTTCCCAGAAAAATGCAAAACAAGGACCTGAGAGCTACGGTATCGCTGCTAGTCCAAGACAGGATGCAAATGAAGTTATCCTACCCAGAAAAATGCAGAACAAGGACTTGAGAGCTACGGTATCGCAGCTAGTCCAAGACAGGATGCAAATGAGTTTATCCTTCCCAGAAAAATGCAGAACAAGGACCTGAGAGCTACGGTATCGTAGCTAGTCCAAGACAGGATGCAAATGTATTTATCCTACCCAGAAAAATGTAGAACCAAGACATGAGAGCTACGGTTCCGCAGATAGTCCAAGACAGGATGCAAATGAATTTATCCTACCCCGAAAAATATAGAACAAGGACCTGAGAGCTACGGTATCGCAGCTAGTCCAAGACAGGATGCAAATGAATGTATCCTTCCCAGAAAAATGCAGAACAAGGACCTGAGAGCTACGGTATCGCAGCTAGTCCAAGACAGGATGCAAATGAATTTACCCTTCCCAGAAAAATGCAGAACAAGGACATGAGAGCTACGGTATCGCAGCTAGTCCAAGACAGGATGCAAATGTATTTAGCCTTCCCAGAAAAATGCAGAACAAGGACCTGAGAGATACGGTTTCGCAGCTAGTCCAAGACAGGATGCAAATGTATTTATCCTTCCCAGAAAAATACAGAACAAGGACCTGAGAGCTACGGTTCCGCAGCTAGTCCAAGACAGGATGCAAATCAATTTATCTTGACCAGAAAAAGGCAGAACAAGGACCTGAGAGCTACGGTATCGCAGCTTATCCAAGACAGGATGCAAATGCATTTATCCTTTCCAGAAAAATGCAGAACATAAATCTGTACAAAAACTTATCAAAAATCAACCTAGCCATAAGTGAACATTAATATTCAACAACCTCAAAAATAAAATCCTCCTGTCCTTGTTTCTGGTACAGTAGAATCATATACCTCTGGTGGAGTTTTGATTCATCTGTGTACTGTTGATGACGACAAGAAATGCTGATCTACACAAATTTATACACTAAAAAAATATGGTAAATGATGATCATAGAAAACAATGCCTTTATTGAAGTTCTATAATAAAATCTAAATTGAAAACTTTGGGATCATGTGATCAAAACACCATTATGTCCCTACTACTAGGATTCAGTAAAGAAAAGGATTATATTGAGAGTAAGTATATAATAACTTGAAAACATAATAATATTATCGATTATCTCCCTTTGACAAGAATAAAATTTCATGTCATTTCAAACATGACGGAACGAAATTAGAATACAGAATTCAAATTAAAAACAAACAACATTCACAATGAACCAGAATTCACAAACACCATTGATTTCGGAAAATATGAAACAAAATATTGGCAATCAATATAAAAAATATAAAGATGTGGTATGATTGCCAACTCCCAACAAGACCAGATGACACAGAAGAATTAACAACAATAAACCATAACATTTGCCACCTTACTTCTACTAAAAAGGATTGACAGTACATCTATGGTTACAGATATGGTGACACTTCCAAAACATGAGCGTCGATATTCAGAATAATGTATATATTGTGTGTATTCAGATTCTCAATTTTATTTCGTACACTCATCACGAATCTTGCTCCCTGAGAGAAATCTAAGTAACTACATTAATACGACAGTCAATATTTATATTACGCGATCCTTAACGCCCTAACGCAATGTTAAAACATGTTTCATCTCGAGAGTCGAACGATAAGCATTCGGCAATCCTCGGTAGAATCCGCTACTCTCGGAATCGGCCGAGTTGAGACGAATACAACGATAAGTTCATTTCAATTTTATATTGTATAAACTGTTACAAAAGTATTGTATATATATTTAACATATAAGCATATTTATATAGGTTAAAACAAGATAGAAGATACCAATGCAATGGTGCAATAAACATGATAAACAATTATAAGTCCATTGCATATTCAAATCAAGCAGGATTTCGTGGATCACAAATAGCATCAGTTTTCTTTGCACTTTATTATAAGCAACGGTCATGTATATGTCCTATCATGTGACGTTGATAAGCACTGGTCCAACGAATGTCATACAAAGCCGTTTGAAAAAGTAACTGCAATTTAGGTAATGACGCCACTGATTGGTACAGCATAAATATATACAATATATTACAATCTTCATTTGTTTTCACACTTTATTCTATACATATTCTAATCCGATAATTTCCTCATTTTATTTCAGTTTTCTATTTCGATGTTCACTCCAACCATTATGTAAATTAGAAAACGTCGAACTACTTTATTCTATTCAATCATTGTTTTTCAATGTATAATTCTTGATTATCCAATCATAACACTTTGCACTATTCCGTTGAACGCAATACTGTCCGATTGAGCTCAAACGACAACTTCTTTTTACAACCGAGTTTTGCTGAGTGGCTCCATCTCGTACAAGTCACGTGACTAGTTTGGTGCCACGAGAATCGTCGAGATTCGTGTTAGAATGACATTACCTATGCTAGGACGTCTACAGTAACAGTCTCTTTCAAAATGAGGAACTCCTATTTTGTCTAGTATGGTCTGATACAGTTTCGGGTTTAATTTCTTCAAGCTGTTTTCTGAATGGTTTTCACTAATTACCCATTCTGCATCCAGGCTAACATCGTATCCTAAAACGAAACATGTATTTTAATTAAAACGAATACGTAGGAGTAATAAAAAGATCAAGTCAATGGCTGGTATTTCTGTACAAAGTGGTTGAGAGGTTTATCCCAGCTATTAATCCCGACGATTTTCTTGTTAAAAGTAAACCCAAGAGGAAAATCAAACCTAAAACATTTGACAATTTTGTAAGTGCCAATATATTGACAAATGCAGTGAAGAACAATATGAAGGCACTAGACACTATTCCTTACAAAACCGATCCACATAAGAACTCTTTCTTTGTCAAGAGCATACTACATTGGGACCAACTGGAAGACAATATCGTATGTGCAGATGCAGTTGAGAGCTTCAAGGCTGCTCTCCAACACCGCCAATAGGTGTCTCTCTCTCCCGTTGAGTAAAAGCCAGGATTGGTATATGCAATGTACTCATACAGATACAGATAAAAAGTACAATACTAAAATACCGAAACCCCAGGAAAAAATCAAAACGGTAAGTGGTGTTATTACTTAGCTATAAAAAAATGGAAGATTTTAAGGTACATGTATAACCAGAAATAATAGAACATGTACGTTTTTGTAAAAATGTAATAGAGGATGAGTTTCATTTCATCCTCAAATGTCCACTTTTTCAAGGTTATGAACAATTTATACTAAGCCATATTATTGGAAAAAAACATCGATGTACAAATTTATTAAACTAATTAGTACAAACAATGTAAAAGAGCTGTGTAATTTAGGTAAATTTATATATAGATTTTTTAAGCTTAGAACTGAAATGTTAAAATAATGTTTGTGTATTACTACTGTAACAACACCTTCTGCTATTCTTTCACATATAGTTTGTGTTAATTTATGTATTGTATGTATTAATGATGTTGATGTAATTCAAATGTATACCTATAGTTTATATAGACTTTGGTAATAAAGATAAACATTACATATTATTAGTTGTTGTATATTTATTGTTTAACATATACCAGTCATTGTTGTTGATTTTTTGTGAGAAACAGATGTTTGTGATATTGACTGTGTAAAAACATGCGGGCCAGCTGAAGGACGCATCCGGGTGCGGGAGTTTCTCGCTACATTGAAGACCGATTGGTGGCCTTCGGGTGTTGTCTGCTCTATAGTCGGGTTGTTGACACATTCCTCATTTCCATTCTCATTTTTTTCCTTTTCATATTACAATTTATTGTTGATTTTTGTAGAGTAGTCTATATATGATGTATTCATCAGACCAGATAAAGTTTTCCGCACATTCACAAAAAAGTTAATTTCTTTACCAGATTTTAAAATTTGTTTTATAAGTTGAACCGAAAGTTTCGTGCTGTGTAAGGCGTAAAACAAAGCTGAGTGACCCAAGCTGTCTTTAATCTGCATGTCCACACCATGTTTCATCAAATATTGACAACATTTTTCTGATCCTTGTTCGGATGCTATCAGTAAAGCACTTCGGCCAATGTGGTCAGTTTCATGAATACTTGCTCCTGAAATAAATGATTGTAATGTATTTAAACATTTTAACTATTTGTTCCTAGGAATTTGTAGCAGATTTTACTTTTTCGATGAGTTCTGGCTACCATTTATTTGTTATGTTGGAGCTAGGATGAAATTTGAAAAAGGCAGGAAAGGAGTTTTGAGTAAAAAAAAGACAGGATGCCAATCTATGAAAAAAAGGTCAATAACAACTGATAAAATAAGGCAGGACCGAAGAGAGTTAAACAAATAAAAAAAGGCAGGACAGAAATTTACAAATAAAAGACATGAAGGACAAATTTTTCATCCTATTCCCCCCATAAAAATCAAACGATAGCTCTCTTATACATGTTAGGATAGATGATTCACCACTACAGTCAATGTTTCATTAAGGAGCTACCATTTGATTTTTATAGGGGGGGGGGGCTAGGATGAAATTTGAAAAAAATAGGCAGGACAGGAGTTTTGAGTAAAAAAAAAAGGCAGGATGAGACACTTTGCAAAAAAATAAGGCAGGATAACAATTTAGGTAAAAAAAGTCAGGATAAACTAATAAAAAAAAAAGGCAGGACCGAATAGAGTGAAAAATAAAAGGCAGGACAGAGATTACAACTAAGAAAATGCAGGACAAAATTTTTCATTCTAGCACCCCCCCCCCCCCCCCCTAAAATCAAATGGTAGCTCCCTTAACTTAAGAATGTTGAGATTCCTTTAAAGAAAAAGAAACATGTACATAGTATAGATCCACACAAACATAAAAATGTAAAAACAATACGTAAACACTTTACAAGTCACGAAAATTTCCATAAACACCGCGTAATATAGTTCAGGTACTTGACCTACAAAGGATAGTTTCTATGTATTCAGACTTTCCTTGAAGTTAGAACCAGGGATGGGATACACTAAGTCACCCCAATATATGTCACATGTTGTTGCATATTTTGTAAATGAAATTATGCACAAACAGTTATTTTTACTTAAATTGAAACTTTTCAGCGTTTCATAATTAATAGGATTACATAATTTTCCACCTTTATGACATAATACAATGACATCTGAATAAATGTAAACAATAGATGAAAGCGAATTTGATTCCCGGAATATGGTATAAGCGTTCCGGTTTTGATTCCACGAAATTGCATTTTAAGCATTCCTTTCATTCCATTTTTTTTGGGAACAAATTTGGTTCCTTATATAGGGAATTACTGAGCTAGTCAGTGGGCCCCCACTTATGAAAATTTCTAGATCCGCCAGTTGGTCACCTTTGATACTTTTTAAGTTTTTCTAAGAAAATGTCTGTACCAAGTCAGGAAAGTTCCAGTTGTTATCCATTCATTTGATGTCACGGTTTGAGTTTTTGATTTTGCCAATAGATTAGGGACTTTCCGTTTTGAGTTATCCTCCGAGTTCAGTATTTTTGTGATTTGACTTTTTATTATTTTTGTAAATCGAAAGTATTTTTTTTGTTGCGATGTTGATTTTTCTTCAGCTGCTTGGATTCGTATAAAATTAAAATTTAAGATTTGTCAAATATGACTTCAACTTTCCTTCGATGATATCCATTTCCACATCAATGAGAAAGTGCATTATTTTTAATCATTACATTAAAATTATCTTAGGGAGCAACCATTTGATTTTTATGGGGGGGGGGGGGGCAGGATGACAATTTATGTACCCCCCCCCCCCCCCAATAAAAACCAAATTTTTCTCAAACTATAAATTAAAAAACTTCAAAAATGTCCATTCTTCACTCGGATCCTAAATACATAAATGTTAAGAGAGGGGAGGACAACAGCGGAACAATAAAAAGCTTCATTCGAAAAATGTACATGACAATACCTAAAAGAGAAAAAGACGAAAAGGATTCCACGGAACCCTGCGTCTGGCATTCTATGTCTGCTATCAGGGTAAAAGTCTCATGTTGACTGCAATATATAATGTCTTTATCAGTAAATATATATAGGGACAGGAATAAAATCCTAAATTTGCACAATCGACAAAAATAAATAAAAATAGACATGATACATGATCCTGGAAACTAAAAAAAATTATCATATTCTTGATAGTTGTATGTATTCTTGGGAACAACTTAGTGAAAAAGAAATACAGTGAAACCTGTCTAAACCGAATCTCGCTTAAACCGTAAACCTGTCTAAAACCAAACTTGTTTTTAAATCACCGTCATATCAAAATTTTATGTTTTTGTGAAGCTGATAAACGATTATCGGCAAAACCGAACTAAATCTCAAGTTCCGAAGAGGTTCGGTTAAGACAGATTTTACGGTACCACTAGCCTGAAAGCGTTAGCAAATTCTTATAAAAATCGACTTCATTCCAGAAAAAATAGATAAAAAGACTGACAAATGTATTCTCTTTCTCTGATAGAATATACATTTTTGAAGACACAAAAATGCCAAGGTTTCAAATAAAAAGATGATAAACGGGGATTTACATTACTCTTACAAGCTATAAGGTGAATCTAAAACCATCAAGGATTTGAATAAAGACGTTTCAGGCAAAAGGTGAGACGTGGCCTGCATTAAGAGTCAATAAATAATGCACAGCTAAAATTAACCCAGTTATGGTGATGGATGTGACTTCATAACACCGGAACACATAAATCACTCCAGTACATATTATAAGGCAAAATAAATTAAGTAAATTTTCATTTGCATCATGGTTCACATAAAAATAAACTGATGAATATATATGATGACTTTAAATGAAAATGGCATGTACACTTTCAAATTAGGTTTCTAAAAGTAGTTTACACGATGCATCTGTGCATATTAAGGGATGATCATTTGATTTTCGGATAGGGGATAGACAGGAGGATTTCGGAAAGTGATATCCGGGCTTGTTAAATTGATGGATACATTTTTGTACAAAACTGTTATCAATATTTCTGTCTTTCAAAATGCAGGAAATAGTTGTGTAAAAAATTTAATATAAATATCCGATCTGGCAACAGGTTGAACATGTTGAATTAATATTCAGCACAAAACAATATTCTCCCCCAAAATTGTGAAAATTGTCGTCCTGTTATATATAAAATAACTTTCCCATATTCAAATTGCAGCATGTGTATGCATTACATGTAGGTTTTAACTCCAGTTCTTAGTCTTATATCCATCCATTCTACCCACAAGATAATTTGCTTGAAACTTGTACTACTATAAACCAACGGATGACTGATGACCTTTACAGTTGGCCTTGACAGATGACCTACCTGCTTTGTGTAGATGTTTTACTACGTCGATCTGGTCCTGATGGACAGCGACCATTAAAGGTGTCTCTCCTTGTCCGTTCTTGACGTTTATGTCCAGGTTTACAGCTGTGAAAAGAACGATCAAAGAAATGGTCAATAATTTTGTAATGAAAACATAGTTAAACATAGTTTTTATGTAAGTTTTAGAATTCATTGGATAAAGAATACAAGATAATGGGTCTATATGGGTGGGCCTTCATTTCTGTATCTAAAAAAATAATTTAAGCCATATTTTTTTTCAATTCATTATACTTTTTGTCAAGTATTCTATATTCTTTATATTTCAGCACATCTTTATTCTTTCTGATTCATTATTTTAATAGGCATTTTTTCTATTCTTTATATTTGTTTGTTCATTATACTCTATTCTATATAGCCCCAAACACACCCTCATAAATGACGTGAATTTGTATTCTGTGACGAAAAGAATAGCCTAGTTTAGTGTTGAAGGATCGCATTTGAATACAGATTTAGTATTTTTAGTGCCGCAACGATAAGGAAATGAATCACATTATCGTCTAGGGGAGACACATTTTACTACATGACCAAAGCAATTTAAATTCCGTTTTGGCCATGATACGGAAAATGTATTGAGTAGTCGGGAATCAGTTTACATGTTAAAGGATCGGGTGTACTTTAAAAAAAAAAAACTTTATTTCTAATGCCTAGTCATTAACCGACTAAATATATACTTGCTTCTTAAAAATATTTTTTTAATAAAAAGCTATTTATTTCATTGAATTCAGATCACATGATATAATATTAATTTTCTCTCAGTAAACAAACGATAGTTGTTTTATATATGTTACAGGCATTTTCTAAATTTAGGCATTTTGTAAAATGCCTGAAAATTTTAGGCAATCTATAAAATGCCTGCAAGATTCAGTCATTTTACATAGTGACTAATTTTTCTAGGCATTTTACAAAATACCTGGAAAAGTTGCAAGGCATTTTACAAAATGCCTGAATTTATTTTAAAGAAAGAAATATCAAAAATAAAAACAAATGAAAGCTTTGAACACCAGAACGGTTTTATTTATGATAATTATTAATGAATGAAAAAAGAAGAGTTTAAAAAATCAAGAACAAATTTTACTGAATTATTCCAAAAAACTCGACAATTATTTATCATTTCTCAAAATGTTTGATGACAGAACTGTTACACAATATTTGTCCTGAACTTTTGTAAATACATAATTGTTTGCTGTAAAATCTGGGTTTAGTACTTCAACCATATATGGAGAAACTTGAATCATCACATATTCGCAATAAGCAATTGCATGTCAATTGACACCTTATGGAGTTATTGCTCTTTATAGTAAATTTTCAACATTTAAAAAAAAAATTTGTAATCTTTTTCACAAATAAATGTAAGCCTAGCCACAATTTCCAATAGGCTGTCTTGATTGAAAACTGTATCCGACGACACAACCAACCATATCTTTGCATCACATCAAAACACAGCCTTGTATGGCAAAACCCATATTGCACAGGGAAATCTGTTTAGATGTGGGTGTATAACATTAAAATTCTCATTATTTGGGGATATTAAATATTGTCATAATTATGTTAGTAAAATGCAATACTGTTTTCACGTTAAGAATTTTTGATTTTCTTTATTTTTATTTATGGCTGTTCTGCTGGTGGAATTTTCTGTCCATATCCAAAATACCTTCATTGCAATTGCAAGCGTCTGTCCTTTATTCGGGTCAATCCCCTGCAGAACTAACCCATATGGTTTATAACCAATTTGTTCTTGTCTAAAAAAGCATTAGACCGTTGGTTTTCCCGTTTGAATGGTTTTACACTAGTAATTTTGGGGCCCTATAAAGGCTATAAAGCTTGTTGTTCGGTGTGAGCCAAGGCTCCGTGTTGAAGGCCGTACATTGACTTATAATGGTTTACTTTTTTTTAAATTGTTATTTGGATGGAGAGTTGTCTCATTGGCACCCACACCACATCTTCCTATATCTAGTATGACATATTTGCGACTGAAAACAAACAACAAACAATAAGTCAAAAATAATTTTTTTCTCTGATATATTCCTATGTTTTATTTTAATTTTTAATTTACTTTTTTTTAACCCAGAATTTCTAAAATTTCTATTGTAAATTTTGTTCTATTGACAGAACAATGTGTCCTTCTGTCATTTTGACAAAATAATTACAAATATACTACTGGTATCTGAAATACAGAGTGAGTATGTACTTTATGTAGTTTCACAAAAAAGTACACATCATCTGATATACCACCCTTTCCAGCTGGTTTTTGGAAAATAAATTAATTCTAATGAACCATAAGTTATTTTCTTTGCAATATATTGTGATTTTGTCCACTTTTTTTCGATGATAACCTTCTTCTACAAATTGCCTGAAACTGAACAGGCAATTTGTAGAATTTTGCTTCAAAATTTCAGTCATTTTACAAAATGACTAGGTATTTTTAGTCATTTTGTATAATGCCTGTCAAGGTTAGGCATTTTACAAATTGCCTGAATATTCAGTCATTTTACAAAATGCCTAAATTTAGAAAATGCCTGTAACATACACATTCATTTATAACTAGATTTACATAAGATAATCAATGTTTAATACCTTTTTTAAGTAATAGACGAATTAGTTTGAGATGTCCATTTAATACAGCCTCGTGGAGCGCAGTATCGCCGTTCACGTCCTGTACATTTGGATCACATCCAGATTTAAGGAGCTGATCAGCAACTTCCACTGTTCCGAACGTAGCAGCGTAGAAAAGCAAACTTCTCCCTTCGGAATCGACTTTGTCTATAGACCCAACAGAAGAATCAGTCGATACTTTTTTCTTTGGTATTATAACGATTTTCTGTGTCAATGATTTTTTCTTTCTTTTCAGTATAGGAGTTGACCAAGACCTGAGACTCCATGTTGAAACAGCAGGGGAAATGTTCATGTTTCTATCTGTTAAAGGAAAACATATCAATTTTCAATACTGGATGTTGACGCTTATTGTAAACTATTTTATATATGATAATTGAGGTACTTAAAGGTTTGCACTTTCCGTGAAATTAAACGGAAATTTCAAGACTTTAATGTCTGGAGTACCGCAATGTTGTCAGCTTTCATTGCTTTTATTATTTATCCTAATGAACTTTCAGTTTTTAATAAAAATAAAAAAAAAGTCATCAAAGATAAGGATAATCGGGAAAAATACCTTACTTTTGCAAGAATATCTGAAAAAATAGATACAATGTATAAAGGAAAAGTTTGGAGATAGTTCTAAAATAATGTTTTTTTTCTTCTTGTATAAATGTATTTTATCAATTATAATATACAAATAATTATATAACAATGTTTAATAAAATTATCCGATAAAATAGAAATATATTATCTAATTAAACAAAGGCTTACCTTGTATATATAAATCTGTTATGTCTTACAACGATAACATACCTTGTTATATATTACAATCAGTCAGGTGTGTGTGGGTAGTCCACCGTGACCGAATCTGTTATAAAGAGTATTGATGATGTGAAGATCTACGTCGCACAAGAGTTTAGGTCATGTTAGGTGTAAAGGACATGACTTACAAGCACCCTGCGGTTACGTGATATCATGTTGTTTGTTACGTAAAAAATATCTTTTATTATTGCATGTCTGATGAAAATCGGGCAATAATACATGTATGGTTATAGGAGGATCTAAAGAACTTAATCATTATGTGTTTAAATCATTAACTCTCATTATTATTATCATCATGATCATGATTATTATTATATCATGATTATTATTATTATTATTATTGTCATTATTATTATTATCATTATTATTATTAATAACTTTTTTTATTATTAATTAGTTTTTTTAGTTTTTTTTATTTGTTATTACGGATCCATGTATGTATGTGTAGTCAGAGACATATATACACATATATGGATATATGTCTCTGGTGTAGTACATATGTTTCTGCTTATTGCTAATAATTTTCATTATTATCATTAGTTATTATTATTATTATCATCATCATTATTATTATCATCATTATTATTATCATCATTATTATTATCATCATTATTATTATCATCATTATTATTATCATCATTATTATTATCATCATTATTATTATCATCATTATTATGATCATCATTATTATTATCATCATTTTTATTATTATCATTTTTATTATTATCATCATCATTATTATTATCAACATTATTATTTGTATTATTTCATTTATTTATATTACCTTTTTGCCTTTTTTTAGATCACTAACATCTTCTCATTTTCGGAAAGAAAGATGTATGGCAAAAGTCGATTCAATGTTAATCAGAAAACGCATTAAAACAAAAACAAGATGATAAATATTTGTCCGTATCATATGTCAGATTAACAACGTCACATGTTTAGTAATCCGAATACTTCGGTCGTTATATTCCACTGCTCTACGATGGCCACATCCCTCTCGAGATGGACTGGATTATTCGGGTTGTTACAAGTTTAGTCAAAATGTGAAAGAATTTTAGAGAGCCAACCAAAGTTGAAAGATCAAAGCGAAGAACAGTGATGGTGTTACGACCCTATTGACATTGTCCACTTTGTAGTCAAAGTTTAAACCCTTTTACTCGTCCAATTAGACAAGATATTAGCAAATTATTTGATATATTTCACAGTATTAAGAAGAAAAAAAAACCAAAAAACATCAGAAAACTAAAATTCAAGCCGTTGATGAATTGGGATGCTCCATGAGGGACAACCGACGTTTACTCATTTGGTTGAAAATTGACAAATAGAAAAGAGATATATGCAGAAATCAGAATATTACTGGTTTCTATAAAGTTAACTTTAAGGTAAAATACAAGAAAGCTTTGAAAATTTAAAAAAAATCGTTGATTATATAGAGTTTTTGAATTGGTTGTTTGACACCTTTAAAGATTGTTAGGAATAAACGAAAGGCAGTATTTGCTGCTTTGTTCATAGTTGGTTATCTTCAGATTTTTATTTTCATTTATTTACAAATGGTGATGGTTCCCCCTGGATAAAAAGTATACTTAAAATACCGAACTCCAACTGAAGCTTAATGCATACCAAAGTAACGAGTACAGAACAACTGTCGTAAATGTATTTTGTGTATGTTTATATTGTTTGTCACAAACTTATTGTTCAGAGTTTATATGACAATAAATGTTTTAATTGAATTGAATTGAATTACTAACTTGGTACATGCATTTCCCAAAGAAAATATAAAAAGCAGGCATCGTATACAAATTAAATGATTTCAGCCTTACTAGACGTTGCAGCGTATTTATGCATCCCGTACCGACAAAAGGGCGTAGCTCTTTCGTACTTTTGAGAGAGTTAGATAACCAATAGTGAGCTGAGCTCATTTATATACCACATTCACTTCTTGGGCAGAATGTGCATTGGACATTGAATCGCAGAATCCATTGATAGACGATGATTGACTGAATCGAGGAGGATGTGTATTGGGGTTTACATACTAGTAATAATGGGCAAATTATCAAGAATAGATAAGAATAGCATACAAAATTACAGAAAGATGAACTCCCAATCTAGTTCAAACATGATACATGCTGGAACAGCTAGGTTATATGTAGGGCAAAACCTTAAATACAGTGTTTCAACTGATCAGGCTCCATCATCAGGTTGGTCCCCTCTCGTTTTGACGCTGTCCATGACAATTTCCAGGGGTGCGCAGGGTGAGTTGGTAAGGCTGAGCGAGGAACCAGCTAGCTCTTCCACTGCTCTTCCCTCTTCCTCTAACCCAGCTTTTCTTACCAAGCTTCTTCTTACTGGTCCAGTTAATCCTAAGAACCCCAAGGCTCTCCAAAAAATATTGAGAAACAAATATTCTACAGCCTACCTCCACTGTAAAATACCATGTTTTCCAATGCTTCTCTTTGATGTCTCTTACCAACTCCTGGTACTTCGCTTTCTCTCATGAGCTTCTTCCCGTTTCGATTCCCATGGCACTGTAAGCTCTACAAGAATGACATGTCTGCTGATTCTGGACCATGTCTGTACGGAGGTTTGTTGTTATAATCTCTCTTGGGAAGGTGGTCTTACCACCAACGTCTGATTGCATCTCGTAGTCATTTGCTGTTGCTAAGATACCACTGGCTTTGCTTTATGTGTGTTTGATGAAGATCATGAACTTTGGATGATTTTTATTGTTCGTTCTTATGTTGTTCTGTTGAACCACTGTCCCCGATTAGGGTTGGGATCCCGCTAACATGTTTAACCCCGCCATAATCTGTATGTATGTGCCTGTCCCAAGTCGGGAGCCTGTGATTCAGTGGTGTGTTACATATTTTTTTTCGTTAATTTTTTGTACATAAATTAGGCCTTTAGTTTTTTACATTGTCATTTCGGGGCCTTTTATAGCCGACTATGCGGTATTGCCGCACAGTGACCTATAGTCATTAATGTCTGTGTCATTTGGTCTCTTGTGCAGAGTTGTCTCATTGGCAATCATACCACATCTTCTTTTCTATAATTGGTCATTTCTCTATCTTAGTCTTCTTTCTTTCCTGTGTGTCCTAGACTGCTGCTATCTCTCAAAGGACTTGGTCATTGTGTCATGTATATCTACCATCTTTCAGAACTGTGATGCTAGACGACCAGAAATGTTATAGATTTGCTGGCTTATCACACATCTTACAGCAAGGGTCTTCAATCAGTGTTTCCACATTGTAAGGTTTGTGGATGTTGATAGTACGTCGTATACTGATCCAAGTAGGAAACTGATGTTTTGTCCGTCTATTCTCCACATTTAAAACCAACTGATCTTTCTTGATCTGGCCATCTCCCATTTCATATATTGTCCTTGTTGTATTATACTGATGGCTCTTTACTTACCGGTCTTTTTCTTCCCCACGAAGAACTTCTATGTCTTGCATCTGCTGAGTGTCATAACGGTTGCTGAATGTTGCCAAAACCAAGTCGTCCTGATGTTACCACTCAAACTAGGTCTCTATGTCTTAATCGGCTCTCTGCATCTTCAACAGCGCTATTGATTACCCATTTCCTTCCTGTCCTGACATCAACATTTGCTTCTTTCACCTTGTCATCTTAACTGTCTATTATCATCATGACTTGTTCGATTTGTTGATTTTAAACTCCTCTGTGATAGAAGACAGTGGTAGTTGAAGTTTTGAACTGGTACTATACAAACCAATGCTGCTAAAACTCTTTGGAACCCCAAGTCATTTGCGTAAGTGTCTGTTCAACATCCTCTCTTAACTTTCAACAAGGAGTCTCAAAACCACTTGCTCACAAGTTTTTGACTGGTTTCTCCATGATTGTTGGGATGATATCTCCTCCAATTATGATCTTTGTATTATCCACCTTTCCTTTCTTTAATATAAGACTCCTTAACTTTGAAGGCTTGAACTATATCTATAAGCTCACCCACACCCACTTGCCTTCCAGGACTGCCTTTGCTGTTATTGTCATGTTAAGTGCTCTTGTTGGTGGTTGACTGACCTCAGATGACATTACAGATCCTCTGCTCATCGTCTCTGCTAATTTTACTAGTATATGCATTGCTGCTAAGAATAGAACTACTGATATGGTACATCCTGTAACGATTCCACTTCTTGACTTTGCCACACTGTTGTGTAGTCTGAACTGTAAGCTACATTTCAAAGTTATTTAAATAGTGCTGAAGCATTTCTTCAATCTTGCAAGGTATGTGTTATTTCTTCAGGGTTAATGTACTAGCTTGTGTGGTATACTTCCCTAAGCGTTTGCTAGGTCTAACCACAAGACAGTAAAATCGCGTTTGTTCTCTTTGACTTCCTTGATAATCTTTGTTAGAACGCTTTGTATGTTCGAGGCACCCTAGTACTCCTTGTACTCTTAGACTACCTTTCTCGACTGGGGTGTCTATATAGGTGTTTTTAAGCATATATGTTGTAACCCACTTCGCCAAGCAAACATGATACATGAACGAACAGCCGGGTAATATGTAGGTCAAATATATTTACACATGTAACAATTTGTAATTGATATGATATGATGACATTGTTACAGCGTGTCTTTTTGGATATTGTTACAGCGTGTCTTTTTGGATGTTGTTACAGCGTGTCTTTTTGGATGTTGTTACAGCGTGTCTTTCTGGATGTTGTTACAGCGTGTCTTTTTGGATGTTGTTACAGCGTGTCTTTTTGGATGTTGTTA